>CAUYQU010089293.1:0-66368 GCA_963574635.1 Cheracebus regulus | reverse complement strand
GCTGACCTTCCTGGTATTGTGTAATGATTTAATGTATCTAAACTGTAATAACTTGAAACTGACAAACGTAACCTTCTCAGACTTACAAGACTATGTTCTTAAAATCTTTCTAAAGATACAGATTTTTATTATTTATTTTCATTTGACTAGGAAGCATTTATAAATGTAATGGAAAATCTTTGATCTTAATAAAGTACCTTCAAACAATGTGTGTACTTACTTGAAAATTGTTTTTGCACTTGGATATTATATTTTATTATACTACTATTCTGATCTATTCCATTATACCATTTCCCATGGTAGGACAAATTCTATTTTCTACTGTGATATGAAGTGATGTAATTGAACTTGCCATGTCTAAAATTTAATTTCGTATTTTTTTTCCAATCAAACACTGCTTTCATCAAGGTTGTTGGAGAGATGGAATTCACTAGTGTTGTTCTTACCCATATAGTCTGGCAATTTAAAACCGTCAAGAACCACAGGGAGAAGGAAGAATTAGGACCATCAAATGATGGGAACATCCCTCCCCCACTCCCCACCTCCTCTCCCTCCTCCCCATTAGGAATCAGTGTCACAGGCATCCTCTTCCTGAACTCAAGTTAGGCTAAATTCAACTTTTTCAGCTGTGCATATGGGAACAAATTGTCATCTGCTTATGCAAATTAGCTAGCATTGGCCTTGCTTTAGTCCTCGAGCCAGTCAGCTCCGGCTCTGCAACCACAGAAAGGTTGTTTTTAGGAGCATTTAAAAGCATTTAACAGCGTGGGATTTAGAGTTAGAATTCTTTAGTTCATGCTCTGGTTTTGCCTGTTACCAGCTCTGCAGCCTTGAGAAAAACATTGAACCTCTCTGTTCTTCATTTTCTCTTAAAAAAAAAAAATAGGGATAAGAACAGTGATTACCTTATGGAATTGGTGTGGGCATGAAATGAAAGAATTCATGTATACTTAGAACAACACCTGGAACAGAAGTGTTCAATAATTGTGAGCTCCTGTTTTATACTGGTCATTATCATCACGTCACACAATTTAAAAATAGCTGTATAAATATTTTCAATCACTCTGCATAAACAGTTTCCCTATTAATAAACTCACTGGAGATTTATAATAAATAATTTATTAGAAGCTTTATTATTTAAAAAAAATTTCATAGCTTCCTACCAAGTGATACATTAGGAACTAATTAGGTAATCCCCAATAGGAAGTGAACCAATTCTTATTTTTAACCACTGGGTATGCAGTG
Source organism: Cheracebus regulus (assembly GCA_963574635.1). Taxonomy (NCBI): domain Eukaryota; kingdom Metazoa; phylum Chordata; class Mammalia; order Primates; family Pitheciidae; genus Cheracebus; species Cheracebus regulus. The sequence goes on along the minus strand of CAUYQU010089293.1, from coordinate 65,123 downwards.
TAACTGATAACAGTTAGAAAGAAATGTCCCTTAATTGTATTAATGCCCTTTCTTCTGCTGCCACCCTTTTCTCCCCAAATGTGTGCTCAGTTACAATTAAGCTTCTGGAGGACAGAAAATATTTTTATTTTGTAACAGCAATCTTATATATACATATACAGGCCTAATCACTGGCTGGCAAAATTGTACTTATTAATCATAGAAAGTCTTTATAATTTCCATACGTGATCTTATTTAATCCCACAACTCTCTTTTGTGGAAGATGTTATCTTCATATTTTACAGTGGAACAAACTGAGCAGCAGAGCTGGAGTACCTTGCCCACGGTGACACAGGTGATGAGCAGTGGAATTAGGGTTGGAGTGTCATCTGGCATCCTCCAGCTCCATACTGTTTCCACTGCATTGTACTTGATGGTGTTTTCTGTAAGTTGAGCTAAAGCTGGGAACAGGTTAAGATTTGAGTAATTAGAGGAGTGATTGTTCACTCTTATGCACATGCAGTTGGCAAAGAATTTTCTCAAAACACTGTTGCTTTAGTCAGATACAACTTGATGTATCTGTGCCTGTATATAGGGTTTAATTTTCTAACAATGGATATTATTAGAAATGTGTAAAAAACTTAGCATACTATGAAATTTTCTGTTAAGTCTATCTGAGTTCCAGACCCTACTCAAGATTGAACTCAGTCACTCATGATAATCTCCTCTTGGTATTGATTTATCTGGGCTGGTCATGCTGCCAGTTCAAGGTCATGTCTGCTGGAGGAGCTATGAGAAAGATACATTTCCCTAATTTAAACAACTGCATGAAATGAAAATCCTTTATAGTCTTGTCCTCATCTTCCTGCTTGAGATGCTCCGTTATGTTGTGATGCTTATCAGTATGACAGCTATAATCCTAACCCTACATCAGAGGATGACAAAGGCCAATCAGCTAAGGATGACAGAGTGAGAAAGATCCTAAATCCATAATAGTGAACTGCTGAGCCAGTCCTGGGACTTCCTTCCTCTAACTGTTAAATTTAAAAAAAAAAAAGTTCTGATGGTTTAAGTCACTGCTTCCTTGCTGCTGAAATCACTCCTAATTTGAAACAGTATTCATGAGCAACTCAGGCCATTCTCAATATCTACTTTTCACTTAGCAAAAGTTGTCCTTTTGCTCAGCAGTCACATGCCCTGCATTGATACAATTACTGAGCGTTAATACACTCTATAGAATGGTCCAAAGCAAGACATTCCATTTAAATTTTGTTTTTCTAGGATTTCATTTTTTTTCCCACTCAATATGGATAAGAATTTAACCTTAAAATATAGGTTCAGAAAAAAGTTGCTCTTAATGTTTTTGGATTTTCAAATGTATGATGGTTGTGTTCTATTAGTCACTCAAAATATGTTATAAATTAAAAGGCTGACTAAACACTGCAGAGTCTACCATTTCAAACAAAGTAATGCCTGTTTAATTGTTTAATTTGACTCGGACAAGAATTATACCAAAAGATTTCATTTGTAAAGCCCTTGCTCTGTGCCAGGCGTTGCTACTTAGTAGTAGATAGCAGCTATTTGTGATCTTCAGTTTCACTTAAACATAGAAAAGTTCTAAATAGAAATATATTTGAATAACTATAAACTATAGCTACAAAACATTTATTACTGTAAATGTTAAAAGAACACAATGTAGCATAAAGTATAAACTTATGAAAACATATTACTATCAGGAATCTAGAAGATAGCAAAATAACTGAGGATAGAAGAGAGAGAGCAATATAAATACATGTTATTATCAGTTAAATAATTATTTTTTCAGAATTTGACCGGCGTGGGCAACATGGTGAAACCCTGTCTCTACCAATAAAAAAGAAAAAAGTAAAAGAGACGGAAATGGTGGTGAACACTGGTAGTCCCAGATACTCAGGAAGCTGAGGTGGGAGGATTGTTTGAGCCTGGGAAGTCGCTGCAGTGAGCCGTAATCGTGCCACAGCACTCCAGCCCGGGCAATGGAATGAGACCCTGTCTCAAAAAAACAACAAAACATAACAAAACAGAAAAATAGAAAGCAATTTCCAGTGGGACTGTAATTAAATATAAAGAGTCAAAAAGAGAATTTAAAAAATGAGATGACAGAAGCAAGACTATCTCTAACAAGGGACTTAAATGGCACCAATTCATCTATTGAAATAACATTTCAACTACATTGAAAAATGACACCAACTGTATGCTTCCAGATGAGAAAGATTTTAAGTAAGAGGATTAGCTACAATATGCCAGGCAGATGCAAACAGAAAGCGGAGAACACAAAAATAATAACACCAGAGTTAGTTGATGCTTATTAATTGGGTCAAAATGTTGTTCTTTAGTAATTAATGCTATGAGCCACTACAGGAAGAGCATTGAAGGCCTAAAACAAAACATGAGAGACATAATCAACAAAACCACCTTATTTGGTAATCTGTAAAACACGTATCTTAGACCTTGAAGAAAAATGGTTATAGAGGGTCTGAATATCATAATTCTTCAGGCTGATATCATAGCATTTTATGGATTCTCTTTTAGCTACTTTGTATTTAACTTTAGTCTCAAGCAATTGTTCTCATAGCTATGTCATAGCTATGGAAAGAGTATTTTGTCCTGAAAATGAGATTACATCTCATCCAGCATTTACAAAACAAAATTTTAAAGTAGGCCACAGGAAAGCCTCATTAAACTCCAAAATATTTAAATACCTCAAATTACATTTTATGATCCTAGTCCAACAGAACTAGGAATAAATAGCAAATATAAACTAAAAAAGGACCTAGAAATAAAAACTTTAGAGTATTTGGATCATCAAGGAAATAAAAATAAAATTGTAGATTATCCAGAAAATAACCCTGGAATCAGAACCTATGGAATATGAGTAAAACTGAGCTCAAGAAAATTTGTCACTGTAAAAACTGTTCTAAGAAAAAATAAAAATAAACATTGGCTCAAGCAACTCGGGAAAGAATAACATGAGTGGTACTGTATTTTGGCTAGGTTATTATATACACTGAATTTTCCAGGAATGCACTACCATGTAAATCAAAGGGAGATTGTACTTCATTTTTTTTTTCAGAACTTTACTAAGAGTTTCGCCCCCCGCCCTCTTTTTGGAACATCATGTCACCAATCGCAATACAACTCATGGCATTTGACTCTCCACTGACACATCATATATATCTATACTCATAGAGGGGCAGAGGGAGAAGAGAGAGGAGAGAGAGATATTACCTATAAAGAAATACAAAATCTGCTAGGCCTCAAACATCTCATCTGCAATAGGATAGTAGATGACAAAAGCCGTGTCATATACTGTGGGGAAAATAAGTCTAAGCCTAGAGTTCTGTAACCATTCAGACTATCATTAAGAGCAACAATAAATAAGCTCAGATGTTTTTACCATCGCTATATTCTTCCTGGAAGAAAAGGCTTAACAATGCACTTCAGCATTGAAAATAAATTCATGAATGAAGAAGGCATGAATAAAAGCAAAAGAAGTGAAAGAATGAGCAAAACTTAAGACAATACTAAATAAGAAGGATTTATATTTAAATCATTGCTATACCACTTCCTAGCTATTACATCATGCACACTACTTAACCTTCTAGAACCTTTGTTTCCTAATCTATAAAACAGAAGTAATAATAAGACTGATACAATAGGGTTCATTAAAATACTCTACCTAAATCCCTTAGGACAGTGTTTGCCATCTGGTAAATGTTCAGTAGATATTAGCTATTATTATTATAATAGCTAATATCAATGAATGGAAATGGCTAAAATATTTTTGGAGGCCAATTTTGCATTTCCATGAAATGTTAAAATACTCATGCCATGTCCCTGAACCAAATGCCATGCCCCTGAACCAAACAGCTTCCATGCACACTCATATTTGTGTAGCAATGTTAATCACAGTAGAATTTATTGTGGAAGAAATTTAAATCAGTCTCTTGTTAGTGAGGGAATGATAAACAATGGCATAATATAGTTTTAACTACTATACCACTGTTTTAAAGTATGGGGTGGTTCTTTCTGCATTATATTATATTCTAATACAATGCAAAAAGATATATAATATTACTTATAAGTAATATATCAAAAAATATATATTAGAATATATACAATATGTAATATATGTATTATGTACATTATAATATACATCATTATAATGTACATAAAAATTGTGTGAATATATTGGCATGGAAGGATGTTACATTCTCATGTGTGAAGACATATTAAATAGTATGGAAAGACACAAATCAACTGTTAATGGTGTATATACACCTGGGAGTGTGGAGGTGCTGATGAGTATGTACTTTTCTGTTGTTTGAATTGGTTTTTATTTAGCACTGGGTTTTGCATGGCTATAAAGAAATACCCGCCAATGGGTAATTTATAATATAAAGAAAAGAGGTTCTGCAGGCTGTACAAGAAGCATGGTACCAGCATCTGCTTCTGGTGAGGGCTTCAGGGAGCTTTGCTCGCGGTGGAAGCGGCTGAGGCAGGAGGATGGCTTGAGCCCAGAGGTTGAAGGCTGCAGTGAGCTGTGATTGTGCCACTGTACTCCAGCCTGGGTGACCGAGCAAGACCCTGTTTCAAAACAATTTAAAAAGAAATCTGATTCACTTGGAAATGGGGATCTAGAGTTCAAGAAAAATTAAAAATAGTATGTATATATATCTACTATGTAGATATATCTTCTGTGTAGTTAAATTTTTTCATAGATATATCTATCTACATAGATAGAAGATAGATAGACAGATAGATTGATTGATTGAGACAGTAGACAGATATACATAGTAGAGACAGGGCCTCACTCTGTTGCCCAGGCTTTTCTCAAACTTCTAGCCTCAGACAATCCCCCTGCCTTGGCTTCCCAAAGTGCTGAGATTGCAGGTGTGAAGCACCATACCCAGCTCCTAGATTTTCTTTCTCTTAATTAACTCTCACATGCAAAAATGGCCACCAATACCTGTTGGTTTTGTACCAGTGATGTCTCTTATTCACCCACTGCCGCTAACTCATCATATCTTGCTGGATCTATTCCAATATCCTCCAACGGCTCCTCTTCTGCAGTTTTGCCCTGGTGTTATTTATCTTCAATATTTTCTGCTTGAGTGATTTTTCTGAAACATAAATTTGATTATGATACTCTCTTGCTTAAATTTCTTCGGTGTCTTACAGCTCAGTAAACAAATGGGCAAAAGATTTGAATACACATATATATATATATATGCCTATACATATACACACATATATACATATATACATATATATACATATGCACATATATATAGATATACACATATGTATATATACATATACGTATATACACATGTATATAGATATATACATATACGTATGTGTATATATAACTGTCCAATAAGCATATTTAGAAAGATGTTCAACCTCATTACCTCCTTAGTCAACAGGGAAATGCAAATTGAAATCACAGTGAGACACCATTATTCACCCATCAGGTTGACTACAATTAAAAGGTATGATAATGGCAAGTGCTGTAGGGAAGGAAAGGGGTGCAGCCACTTTGGAAAACAATTTTGCAGTTTCTGAAATTAAATACACTACTGTGTAATGCAGCTGTTTAATTCCTAAACATTTACCAGAGAAATGGAAGCACATATTTACATAAAGACTTGTACACAAATGTTCATATCAGCATTATTTGCAATTGCCTCAAACTGGAAACAAACTAAATATCTCTCAACAAGCTAAACAGTAAACAAATCATGGTCTATCCAGACAATGGAATGGCACTCCACAATAAAAAGGAATACACTAATGAAACATGCAATCATATGGATGAATCTCAAAATCATTATGCTGAAGGAAACAGCCAGACCAAAAGAGAGAGAGAGCACATACTCTATGGTTCCATTTACAGAAAATTTGGGAAAATTTAAAGCAACCTAAAATAACCAAAAGTAGATTAGTAATTGCCAGGATATGTGGGAGGGGATGGAAAGAAAAAGAGGGATTACCAAGGGGTACAAGGAAACATTTGGGAATAATGAATATGTTCATTATTTTAATTGTGTCAGTGACTTCTCAGCTGTATAACTTGTCCAAACTGATCAAATGATACATTTTAAATATCTTGAAGTTTCCGGATCTCCGGTCACTACAACCTCCTCCTCACGAGTTCAAGCAATTCTCCTGTCTCAGCCTCTTGACTAGCTGGGACTACAGGTGAGTGCCACCACCCCTGGCTAATTTTTGTATTTTTAGTGGAGACAGGGTTTCACCATGTTGGCCAGGATGGTCTTTCTTTCTTTCTTTCTTTCTTTTTTTTGAGACAGAGTCTCACTCTGTCACCAGGTGCCAGGCTGGAGTGCAGTGGCGTGATCTTGGCTCACTGCAACCTCTGCCTCCCGGGTTCAAGCAATTCTCCTGCCTCAGCCTCCCGAGTAGCTGGGATTACAGGTGCACACCACCACGTCCAGCTAATTTTTGTATTTTTTTAGTAGAGACGGGGTTTCCTCACATTGGCCAGGATGGTCTCAATCTCCTGACCTCGTGATCCACCTGCCTCGGCCTCCCAAAGTGCTGGGATTACAGGTGTGAGCCACTGTGCCCGGCCTGAAGTTTCATGTAATTAAAATTTACCTTAACAAAGTTTTTAAAAATGAAATAAACATTTTGAAAATAAAAAGAAGAGTAAAAACATGTAGAGACTTGGCTTCTAGACATCTACAAAACAAAACAAGACAACCCAAACCTGATGTTTTTAAAAGTATTTTGTAATCCATTCTCTGGCAGGATTTTGAGGCTCATCTTTGTCCTTGGAGCTCCCCAGCACCCTATTTATCTTTCCATTAGCTTCAGGTCAGATTGCATCTAATTATTTGAACTTTGTCTTCCTTGCCTCCCCATGCTTGCAAAATGAATGCAGAAAATGTTTCATTATATTGATTTCTGCTCTCCTGCCTGCAATACCTGGGATTGGATAATTCATGGGAATTATGAGTGGAATCATGGAAATGTATTCAACTAGACAATGCAAGACCATCGGTAGTCTCTGGAAGTGCTGCCATGTGACCTTGGTATTTTAGACTTATGGGTAGGTTTGAGGAAGAAGGAAAATCACCTTGTAACTTTTCATGTTGAGGTCTTCAGTGGATGGAAATATGCAAGGCCCATTATCCAGCCGACTGCCATTTCCTGCCATGAGGTAGAAATACTGACTGTAATGAAAACTTGGGACTTCTTAAGAATTAGGGGATAAAAATCTGACTCCCAATTTTCAGGTGCATTTTACAACCCGTTATGAGTTCGAGGATATTCATAAGAACTTTTAGATAGCTGGGCTGAGCAAAATATTTTTATAAAGTATACTTCTTTTAGCCTCATAATCCCTAAAGATCAGTTCCCTTTAACAATTTATTTTTTTCCCACCAATAACTTTATATTCCTGAAAATAATACTTTTGGAGCTCAGCCCTTATAAAGTAGGCTGGCAAGAGGCACTTCGTATAATCCAAAATTATTGAATTGAGATTTTTTTTTCTCTGTAGTTCTGCATTTCACGAATCTAAATTCTAACTCACCTTCCCACCAAAACTCTTCCACTTCCTATATTCTCAAGCTTTGCTAAAGGCTCCGTTGTCCCTCCAATGTGTCCAGCTAGAACACTCACAGTCTAAGTCTACCTATCCTTCACCTTGGATGCAAAATTCTGAGATGACCTCCAGGATCCTCCTGCCATGATGTACACACACTTCTCCCAGTTTTTTTTTAACCAGGCACTAATCTAGATGCTGCTAGGAAGACATTTTACATATGCAATTAAGTTTCCAAATTTGTTGACCTTAAGAAAGGGAGATTATCCTGGCCTAATCAAGTGAGACCTTAAAAGAAGTCAGGCTTTTCCTAAAGAAAGAAATTGGAAGGATGGAAGAGAGTTGATGTTAGGGAGATTCTCTGTTACTGGCTTTGAAGATGGAGGAGGTCACATGCAAGGAATACAAACGTCCTCTAGGAGGTAAGACCTCTTATCTTCCCACCTGCTGGCATTCAGCAAGAATGCTAAGACCTCAGTCCCACAGCTGCAAGAAACTGAATTCTGCCAATATCCACATGAGCTTGCAGGAAAACCCTGAACTCCAAATGAAATGAGCGGTAAGCCGCGCTCATACCTTGACTTTATCTTTGTGAGACCCAGAGCAGGGAACTGAGTCTTGCCATGCCTGGACTTCTGAGCTGCAGAACTGTGAGCTAAAAATGAGTGTTGTTCTGAACTGCTAGGTTTGTGGTCACATGTTACACAGCAGTAGAAAACCAGCACTCTTTCACTGCAGACATTCAGCCACCAAATCCTATGACAAGTCTCTTAGCTCCATCCTCTCCTCTCCACCTTCTCTTCTGCTACCTTTATGCAAAACCTCATCATCTCTTTCCTCAACCAGTGCAATGCGTGTAATGTTCCTTTTGAGCATCTCACACTTCTGTTCATCCTTAACACCACCACTATACATCTCACTTTCCACATCCCCCTTGCTATCTTACCATTTGGTCCTATTTTGGTGTCTGCCTTTTCACACTCTTAATAGTTACCCATTTTTGTAGCAAAGACGCAGCTAAGAAGGATCAGTAGAGCAAGTGTGCACACTTCAGCTAACAGCTAAAAAGGATCATTGTTAACAGCTAACAGGGATCAGTAGAGCAAGTGTGCACACTTCAGCTAACAAACAGCTAACAAGGATCATTGTTAACAGCTAACAGGGATCGGTAGAGCAAGTGTGCACACTTCAGCTAACAGCTAACAAGGATCATTGTTAACAGCTAACAGGGATTGGTAAAGCAAGTGTGCACACTTCATTTATGGAAGAAACATTTATTAAGTGTCTGCTATACATCCAGTCTGTACCTGGGGTGGGGATTAGCGAGCTAACTAGTGGACAGCCCCTGATTCAAGGTGCTCACATTATGAAGGGAGAAATAGGCACCCAGACTGGGAGTAATGAGATTGGGTGATAAGAGCAATAATGGAGATATGCATGTGGAAGCTCCAAAGTGGATCTAACCCACGGAACAAAGGGGTAAGGGTGGGGGAGAAGAGGAGTGGGAGGCTAGAAAATTAAGGATTGTTGTAAGAGAGGAGATGTGAGCTGACTGTCAGTGGATAAATAGGAATTTGCCAGGGAAAGGGAGGGTGGGGGTGAAAGGCAGGAACCAGGGGGTATTTCATGCAGAGGCATGAGCAAAGTCATGGAAGTGAAACACACTTAGTGTAGTAAAATGCAGGCATTTAAGATTATCAAAGTCTGGAGCTAAAGCCAGGGACTGGTAAGGAGAAAAATGAGATTGGGCTGGATGCAGTAGCTTAAGCCTCCAATCGCAGCACTTTGAGAGGTGGAGGCAGCAGGATCATTTGAGCCTAGGCGTTTGAGACGAGCCTGTGCAATGTAGTGAGACCACATCTCTACAAAATAATAATAAGAAATTAGCCACGTGGTGCTCGCCTGTGGTCCTAGCTACTTGGGAGGCTAAGGTGGGAGGATTGCTTGAGCCCAGGAGGTTGAGGCTGCAGTAAGTCATGATTGCGCCACTACACTTCAGACTGAGCAACAGCACGGGACCCTTAAACAAACAAATCAAAGAGAGATTGGAGAGGCAAGAGACAAGGTCAGGAGGCTCTGCTGTATACAGAGTGCCCAAAACTTTAACATGTACATCACGAGGTATGTATGGGAAAGTCAGATTTCCAGGAACTAGCTGGAGATCATGATTTGATAAGACCGGTGTAAGAAATCAGCTTTGTCACCAACTCTTAGGTGAGCCTGATGCAGATGTTCTCTGGTTGATAATTTGAGAAACGCTGTAGCTAGCAACAGGGAGACAAGGTAGGAATCTGAACATAGTGGGAGGTGGTGGAATTGTGTTTTGCTATGTTTACATATTTTGCCTTCTGGAGGCTTATAAGGGGCTTAATTTGAAGAGGGAAAAAAAGACCTAATCCATGGAGAAAGGAACAATGATTCAAACTAGTGATGGAGACGGACAGGAGAAGTCAGAGTCTGGAACTCTTTGGTAGGCAAAATCTATAGGCTGTATGCTTGATTAGCCAGGTGAAAGGAGGGAAGAGACAAGTCTCTAACATGAGTGATTGGATGCCCTTTCCCATTGAACAAGAAAAAAATGGAAAAGCTGATGGAGTTGGGGGGATTATTAGGTCAGTTGTAGACATATTGAACATGAAGTACATAATAGAACAGCAGTGTAATGTCCAGGAGGCAGTTGGATATAAGAGCCTGAAGCTTAGGAGAAGATCTGGCATGGGTATCCAGATTCTGAGGTCCATGGAACACAGGTCCTTGTGGAGGCATGAGCGTGGTTGATATCATCCATGGAGACAGTGTGAGAAGAAAGGAACAACACGCTAAAGACAGGATCCCAGGTAACACTGACTTTTATAAGGTACCAAGAGGAGAAGAGGTAAAAGGAGGCAGTCAAGGAAAAGCTAGAAGGGTGAAAAGAAACGGAGTGAACCATCGAAGCCACAGGACTAGAAGACATCGAGAAAAAAGGAATGACTGATGATGTTAAATATAACAGAGAATTTAAGGAAAGTAAGGATGAATAGCGTCCCTTGGATTCAGCATGGGTGCCCATTGGCAACTCTAATGAAGACATTTTCAGATAAATGGTGAAGGAAGAAAGAAATCAGACTATTGGGAGGTGGGGCAATTAAAACAGTAAATGTACACCACTTATCACAAGGTTTGAACATACTCCAGGGAAGCTGAGAGTCGGGAAGGCTTTTTAGGATAGCAGATTTTAACATATTTACAGATTGAAGGCAGGGAGAGGGCATTGAGGGAGAGGCTGAGGATGCAGGGGACAGTGGAGTCTTTTCAGAAGAGGGAGACTGTAAGTGTGAGAAGGTGGAAGGTTGAGGGCGCAGGAGCGCCGCCTCTGCATCTGAGGGTGGAGGAGGGGAAGGAGGATGTTGATAAAAGCATTCAAGTGACTTTAATTTTCTTCATAAATTAGAAGGCAGAATTTCATGCTCGAAGTGAGTTCTCTGAGTTCGTTTAGTGGTTTAAAAATATCCTCATTGGCCGAAAGCAGTGGCTCTTGCCTTTAATCCCAGCACTTTGGGAGGCCAAGGAGGGTGGACCACAAGGTCAGAAGTTTGAGACCAGTCTGGCCAACATAGTGACACCTTGTCTCTACTAAAAATACAAAATATTAGCCAGGTGTGTGGCAGGTGCCTTTACTCCCAGAGACTTCGGAGCTGAGGCAGGAGAATCGCTTAAACTCGGGATGTGTAGTATGCAGCAAGCCGAGATCCCACCCTGCATACCAGCCTGGGTGACCGTGCGAGACTCCGTCTAAAAAAAAAAAAAAAAAAAAATTATCATCCTCATTGCCTAGAATAGCATGTGCTTTTGTGTCTGGATAGCCCGGGTAGAACTGGCTTGAGGTGGTGCTTGATGTCAGAACTCAAGCAACATCATGAAGACCTGGTTCTCTCTGCAACAAGGGGCGGGGCTGGGCTCAGCTCGCAGGGTTTTCTGCCACCTGCTGGCTTCTTTCTCAGACAGATTATCCATTTGGGGTTACCATCAGCTGCTCTAGGAACAGACTCCAAGACAGCTGGAAGAACAGGAGTTTTCTGGGAGCTTCTGATAACGTCCTGACATTTACTCTAATTAGACAAGCTTATGTCTTGTGCTGCACCCTGATCGAGGGCACCTGAAATTAGAGAAGGGAGCAGTTCTTCATGGTAGTTGCATTAGAATTACTTGGAAAGCCTACTAAAACACAGACTCCAAGCCCACTCCAGAGTGTTTGGCTCAGTAGATCTGGGTTGAGGCCTGGGAACTTCCATCTCCAATAAGTTCCCAGTTCGGGCTGAGGTTTCCAGTTCTGGGAGCTCACTGTGGGAAGCATGTACCTAGAGGAGGTTGGGATACAGCTATACAAGAAGGGGAAATGCCTGCTACATCTAGTCTCTGCTCTCCAGAGCCTATCTCTGGGTACATATTTGTCTTGTCCTGTGAAAGGAGACTATGGAAACATCAGTTCTTCCACACAGAATGAAAGGCCTGCTGAGGCAATTAGAAAGGTCAATGAACAGTGTGGAGATTCCTCAGAGTCCTCAGTGTGAGTTGAACTGGAACAACAGATGGTAGTTCCAGTATCAACCTTGAAAACTAGGTTTTCTCCAATGGGTGAAAATTCCTTAGGCACTACCCTGGGATATAGATTATCTTTAGGAATTGGACTGACAGGAATTTCTCTAAAAGGATCGTAATTAAACAGCTTCTAGAAACTCCCTGATGGCTTAGGTCTGAGATGCCATACTCATCAACCTCTCCTGAGGAGCTTGGCATCCACCTCAAAGCTGTAAGCGATGGTCTGGCATGTTATCCTCTACCTGGATGAGTGTTTCTCCAGTCAACAGCTACACGTGGGTACTCTCCCCGGCAGCTCCCAGGAATGGGTTAGAGCACAGTCCTAATGCAGTATAGCTAATCTGGAGGGACCCAGTATTATACTCAAATGGGCCGAAGTCTTTGGAGAAGCAAACAAAGCCTAAATTTAGTACACAATGGTAACCTGAGGAAGCTGATGATGGACCTGGCCACTTGATGTGGCTGGCCTGGGAAGCAGGAGAACCAGAGGCCTGGAGGGTAGCTCAGCCTGCTGAACCAGGTAGCTGCATGGGACATGTTGGCCTACCTCGAAAACTGGGCAAGGGGAGTCAGTGTGGTGTCTGCCTAGCCGTGAGCTAGTTCTGGGCCAAAGTACGAGAACTTAGAATTCCTAAAGTATCCTCTCTGAAAGCTACCTCAAGTGCTAAAGGAGCAATTACTTTCAGATTGGAGGTGGGAGTGCTAGAGTCAGAATTCAGGACTAGATCTACTTTTGAAGTAGATTTCTAGCAATCCTATGACTGAGTAGCTACCCAGAGAAAAAGAAGCCATTATATGAAAAAGATATTTGCACATGCATATTTATAGTAGTGCAATTTGCAGTTGCAAAACATGGAATCAGCCTAAATGCCCATCCGTGAAAGAGTGGATAAAGAAATGGTGGCTCACCCCTGTAATCCCAACACCTTGGGAGGTCAAGGTGGGTGGATCACAGGGTCAGGAGTTTGAGACCAGTTTGGCCAATATGGTGAAACCCCATATCTACTAAAAATACAAAAATTATCTGGATGGTAGTGGCATGTGCCTGTAATTCCAGCTACTCAGGAGGCTGACACAGGAGAATTGGTTGAACCTGGGAAGTGAAGTTTGCAGTGAGCTAAGATTATGCCTCTGTACTCCAGCCTGGGCAACAGAGCAAGATTTCATCTCAAAAAAAAAAAAAAAAAAAAAAGAACACAACTTGGATGGGATTGGAGACTATTATTCTAAGTACTCAGGAATTGAAAACCAAACATTTTATGTTCTCACTCATAAGTAGGAGCTAGGCTATGAAGATGCAAAGGCATAAGAATGACACAATGGACTTTGGGGACTCAGGGGAAAGTATGGGAAGGGGGTGAGGGATAAAAGACTACAAACTGGGTTCAGTGTATACCGCTCGGGTGATGGGTGCACCAAAATCCTACAAATCGCCACCAACGAACTTACTCATGTAATCAAACACCACCTATTCCCCCAAAAACCTATGGAAATTAACTGTTAAAAATAAAAAAAGAAAGAAGTCAGCGAGAAGTGCCAAAGCACAAAGCACAGCTCCCTGACTCAAACGACATGACAGTGGCTTACTTCACAGCTCCCTGACTCATATGACGTGACAGTGGCTCACTTCACAGCTCCCTGACTCAGATGACATGACAGTGGCTCACTTCACAGCTGTAGTTTTTGAAGATTTCTTCCAAGCTGCTTGCTGGCAGCACAAGGAAGAAAAGATTCTTGTTGCTGTTGAACTCCAGATGTGTGGATTTCTGCTCTTACGTCAGGTTCAGAAGTCTCCTGTTTAGATTATAAATGTTGACATTCCTATACATGATATATACTATTCGCGTCTTCTTATATTTCACCAACCTCATATTTTAAGTTAATGTAACAGTCTAAAATAAAATATATTGGTTGGCTGAATGACTTCCAGAAGTTTATGTCTTATCTATGTACATTTTTAAGCCCGCCCTTCTATACACACACACACACACACCCCTTAGATGAACTAATACAAATTTAACTCCAGATTTTTTACTCATATTTGAATAGATTTTCTTCCTTTCTCATAATATTTAATCCCTAATTTTCAAACAAAATCCAAGTTACCATTATCTCCATAGTGAAATCATCACGACTGGGTGCTAAATGAAGGATAAGACAGCTCCCAGCAAACTGGTAGCCAGAGACACTTCTGTAGGGTTGGGGTCCATTTCTGACTAAGGCAGAATTCTCTAGTCAGGCACGCAGCAGGAGCATGAAGGTGTGGATAAAAGGGGAGAGCTGGGCATGCACGGGTAACCATTCCATGTGCAAGACCTGAGTTTGGCTGTTGGTTCTAGTAATGAGTACAAATCTGGACATGGAACCTGTGTTTTAATTTTGATTATTGTGGTGGTAGAGATCCAGCTCCTTGGAGACATCTAGGTTTATGTGCCCTAGATTTTCAAATCAAACGTCAAGTGCCTGGAATGACGTAGTTCCTAATTAGTTCTCTGATGGGCTCCTTTTGCCCATTGACATGGGGCCCTGGTCCCTTTACTGATCCTTTTAATTTTTCTGTTTTACACTGACCATAAATATGAAAACTCTTTTCTGCAATGAGCCTTAGGCATAGCCAACCCAGTCCATCTGAATAGAGGCTGATAACATTTTATTTTAAGGAGTAGGGTATGGATTCCTTCCATTGGGGTTTTTAAAATCTGCTCCCATCAGGTTTTTAGTTCTACATAATAACCATTTCTCCACCCCAAATAAGGTCATTTCACCCTGATCTTTTTATAACAACATGACACATAATCCAGATATGTGGAGTAAAAGAAGGCTTCCTGGAGGAAGGTAGTCTGACTCAAGATCTGAATACAGTCAGCAGAGGTAACCAGAGGGGAAGGACAACTGGTTGAAGATGCAGGAACAAGAAGCTGGACTTCTCATAGCATGACTGGATCACAGATTTTATCAGATTTTGTGTTTTGCAGCACAAGATGAAACTGAAAAAATAAGCAAGGGTCATATTCTGCTGGGCTTCATAAACTCGATGGAGATTAACATGCTCTTTTAAATGAAGAGAAAAGAAATAATGTTGATGAGAAATGATGGTGGCCTAAACTAGGGTGGTGGTAATGGAAATGGAGCAAAGTCAATAGATACTGGAGAATCTTGGCTAGAATCAACAGATCATGGTGTTTTGGAGGTGTAAGTGGTTGGGGAGAAGGCAGGTATTACCTGGATGATAGTGAAACAGGTTAAAATAGGTAGGGAGAAAGGAGTTCAGGTTTAAATATGGTTAAGTTTGAGGGGTCTATGTAGGAACCAGATGACACTTGGATATCTGGATCTGAAGCTCTGATGGATCTGAAGCTCTGGAGAAATAACAAGATCTACAACTCTTTGGGGTTGTACATGTGAGAGTCATCATCATGGAAACAGAAATCTAAGGATAGAGAATTGCCCAGATAATGTGTAGAATGAGAAGAAAAGTAAGCCCCGGATGGAATTCTGAGAGTTGCCTAAATTTAAGGGACAGACAGAAGATAAAGTGTGGCAAAGGAGACATGGGGATATAAGCAACAATCATAGGAGAACCAGAAGAGCATAGCATCATTCAAGCTCCCAAAGTGAATGTTTAAAGGATGAGGCGGCCAACAATGCCACATGCTGGTAAAAGGTCAAATTTTGAAACCATTTATTGCATCTAGCAGCAAGAAGCTTGTTAGTGATCTTGAGAGGTTAAATGAGGTGCTGAGCAAGAAATGTAAGGTTAGAGAGGGTTCAGAAGTGAGTGGAAGCTGAGAAGGTGGAAGCCGTAAGCATTAAACCTCTTAGGAATTAAGTGGAAGCCTTTCAAAAAATTAAGCTCTGAAGTAGAAGAGAGAGAGAAAGGTAAACTAGACAGGAAAATGGGGACAAAAGAGTTTATTTTAAGAAGAAAGACTTAAGCATTCAAAAATACTCAGGGCAAAGACTCATTAGAGAGGAGTTGAAGATACAGGAGAGAAAGAGGAGATATTTAAGAGAGACACTGATAAGGGGAAAAATAATTAAATCATTAATTCTTGAGGAATACTTTTCTGATAAACGATATTTGAGCCAAGCCATGAAGGAAGTGAGGGAGTAAGCCATGTAGATGTTGGGGGTAGTGTCTCAGGCAGAGAAAACAGCAAATGCAAAGACCCTGAGGGAGGAGCATACATCATTGATCAAGAAATAGCAGAAGACCAACATAGCTAGAATAAGCATGAGTGCTATGGTTTGAATATTTGTAGCCTCCAAGACTCCAAAGAATCTTAATCCCCAGTGTGGCATTATGGAGAGGTAGGACCTTTAAGAGATGGAGCCTTTGAAAGGCAAATCCCTCATGCATGGATTGATTCATTAATTAATGAATTAATGGGCTAATGGATTAATGGATTATCATGAACACCAGACTTGTGGATTTATAACAAGGGAAACATATAATTCCCTGTGCCACCTTAGGACTCTGCAGAGAGTCCCCACGAGAAAGAAGTCTTTCACCAGGTATGTCTCCTCAACCTTGGACTTTCCAGCCTCTAGAACTGTAAAAACCAAATTTTGTTTCTTATAAATGAACTAGTTTAAGATATTCTGTTATAAGCAACAGAAAATGGACTAAGATAATGAACAAGCTGAAAGTGGTGAAAAATGAGATCAGAGACGTAGTGGGAGGCAGATTTTTGGAAGCCCTCTTAGATGGCAAGGGCTCTGGATTTTACTCTGAGTGAGATGGGAAACCACTGGAAGGTTTAGCAGATAAGTGATGAGTTTGATTTGGCAGTAAAGACATCTCTTGTATAATGGTAGGGAGAATTGGAAGACTTTCTAAGCTAAAGAAAGGAGATTCCCATTCAATTTCTTCTGAGGTAGGAGGAGAGTTCAACTACCAAGACAGACATGGAGAATGACATGTTTAAAGCATGCATATAATAAACAAGTATTAAAAATAACATTGAGAGCATTTATGGAATGGTAGAATAAGGACCTCTTAAATCCACAATGAGACACTGGCAAAAGTGGTTAAAATCAACTTTACTACAACTTTACAACTTGCAGCAATCTAAAGAATATTTATTTAGAAAAAGCAGCTGATTCTAGGTAAAGTAGCAAGGTTTATGATTTGCACTGTTTTTACTGTCCCCTCCCACCTCTGTAATAACAACTCCACCATAATTATGTGGGAACTTGAAAAACAGCCCCACAATTGCACTGAAAACCAGCAGCCTAGCAGCCACAGGAAGGGGCAAAATGGGACGAGAGCTCTCCCAAAGCCCCATCCCAAGGTAACTGTCACTATTTGACATGCCTGGCAGCTCCCTGAACAGTTTCATTTGTGGATCTTGTCTTTATTTAACGTATTCAGAACTGACTTAATATGAATGGCCATATTCCCATGACATTGTAGAACAACCAGTGGAAATTGTTCAACACTACAGTTGTCTGAGGCAGCAATACCATTTGGGACTAAGAAGAGGCTGACCTGAAAATATAAAAAGGAAAACTGGAAAATCAGATGTTCATATGGAGCTTTCAGGAGCTCTGATATTCTCAGAAATCTAGAATGCCATGCTCATATGCAGAGCTGTGCACATGCTTGAAAGACCTGAGAAGAGGTGACCTAATCTCCCACTTCCAGCTGAACTAAAGACTCTGCACAAGAAGAAAGCCAAGGCTAAGTCAGAATTAAAACTTGCATAACAGAGCATTGAAGGCACAACTCAACACACCAAACAAACAAACAAACAAACAAACAAAAAACCTCAGTAAGGAGTGGGAAGCTTATTGGTTCAAGGCATTTAAGGAATTTCTGCCCAATCGTTAGCTGACCACTAAGCTAACTGAGCAGAGACTTCAGTTGCTAAGCACAAGAAAGATACAGATTTTACAAAATTAGTGCAGGCAAGTCATTAAACAAGTAAGCAACAATAACACAATGAATTCCAACAATGCCAGAAACTGGGGAGGTGGCAGGTCATCTGATTTTCTGAGTTTCCACATCATATTATTTTAACTATCCAGCTTTCATGAACAAATTACCAGTTATGGAAAGAAACAGGAAAATATGCTACCCTCTATACACACACACACACACATGCGCGTGCACACACACACAAAGCAAACAGTAGAAACTGTCCCTAAGAAAGCCTAGACATTGGATTTACTAGATAAAAACTTTAAGTCAACTATTTTAAATAAATTCAAAGAACTAAAGAGTACTATATCTAAAGTAGTAAAGTATCAGAACAACATCTTACGAGGTAGAGAATATCAATAAAGACATAAAAATTATAAGGGATAGCCCAATAGAAATTCCAAAAGTATCAAAATGTACAATAATTGAAATGAAAAATTTATTACAGGATCTCGTGAGCAGGTTTGAGCTATCGAAAGAAGGAACAGGCAAAGTTGAAGGTCACCTGAGATTTTCCAGTCTGAGGGCTAGATTTTTAAAAAAGTATGCAGAAAAAGGAAAAGAGCTTCAGAGACCTGTAGAATATTAACACATGCATAACTGTGTCAATTAAAGTCCATTAATGAGAGGATAAACAGAAAGGAACAGAAAAAGTCCCAAATTTGATAAAAAAATTAATATGCACATCTAAAAAGCTCAGCAAATTCCCAGTGAGATAAACTCAGAGATCTACATCTAGACAAATTATAATCAAATTGTAAAATTAAAAACAGAGAATCTGGAAAGCTAGAGGAGACAAAGGACTCATATGAAGAGGAAGCCTCAATACGATTCACAGCTCACTTGGAAATCATGGAAGCCAGAAAGCAGCAGGATAACTTAGTCAATGTGCTCAAAAAAAAAAAAAAAGGAACGTTAACCAAGAATCCCATATCTAGTAAAACTATACTTCAAAAAAAAAAGAAGAAACCAATATATTCCTAGATAAAACTGGAGATAATTTTATATTAGCAGAGCTGCGCTACAAGAAATGCAAACGGAAATCCTTCAGACTGAAATGAAAGTACACTAAACAATAACTTGAATCCACATGAAAAAATAAAACAGCACTGATAAAAGTAATTGCATAAGGAAATATTTAAAATGCTATAAATAGATTTTAGTTTGTAGCTCTTTTCTTCTCCTATCCAATTTAAAAGAAAATTGTGGAGACTTCTGCTTCTTTGAAACATGGAGATATATTTTACCCTGTTCCTCTAAGTACAACTAAAAATCTTAGATGTCACATAAATAACAAACATTACAAGACTCTAAAAGTTGGAAAGACAGACTGGCAAGGGACCGTAGGACTTGAGAAATGGCACAGTGGTGACAGCCCTAAATTTTCTTTTTGTCTCATATATCCCAGACTTGGAACTGGAGAAGCTAGCAACCCAGAAACAAAAGAATAGAATCCACAAGACCTGGTATCAGAAAAAGGCGACTGTGACTGTTAGAGAACAGAAGTTTTGTTTTTACTTAAAAAATGAGAGTTATTACAAATTCTACACTTGTAATTGCTGTTCTAATACCTTATGTGTACAAAAATAATTTTTTAAGTTTAACTATATTATGTACGTTTTTAAATTGTTTTCAACTTTTATTTTAGATTTGAGGGTACATGTGCAGGTTTGTTACATGGGTTTATTGCATGAGGCTGAGGTCTGGGTTATGAATGAACCTATCGCCTATCATCTAAGGAGTGAGCATAGTACCCAACAGGCAGTTTTTCAGCTCCTGGTGCCCCTTTTCTCTCCCCCTTCTGGTAGTCCAGAGTGTCTATTTTTCTCATCTTTATGTTCTTGTGTGCCCAATGTTTAGCTCCCACTTACAAGAGAGAACACACGGCATTTGGTTTTCTGTTCTTGTGTTAATTCTCTTAGGATAATGGCCTCCAGCTACGTCCCATTCATGTTGATGCAAAGGACACGATCTCATTCTTTTTTACGGTTGCATACTTTTTCATGGTGTATATGTACCCCATTTTCTTCATCCAGTCCACCATTGATGGGCACCTAGATTGATTCCATGCCTTGTTATTGTGAATAGTGCTGCAGTGAACATACGAATGTATGTGTCATTTTTGTAGAATGATTTATTTGCCTCTTGAGTATATATCCAGTAATGGGATTGCTGAGTTGACTGATAGTTTTGAGTTCTCTAAGAAATCCCCAAACTGCTTTCCACAGTGTCTGAACTAATTTACATTCCCACCAACAGTGTATAAGTGTTCCCTTTCCTCTGCTGCTTCTAATATTTGACTTTTTACTAATAGCCATTCTGACTGGTGTGAGATGGTATCTCATTGTGGTTTTTATTTGCATTTCTCTGATGATCAGTGAGTTAATTTTTTGATACATGACTGGATTCACCTTGCTAGTATTTTGTTGAGTATTTTTGCATCTGTGTTCATCAGGGATACTGGCCTGTAGTTTTCTTTTTTTGTTGTCTTTGCCAGGTTTGGTATCAGGGTTGCTCCCTTGTTTTTTTGGAATAGTTTCAGTAGAATTGGTACCAGCTCTTCTTTGTATTCTGTTAGATTTCTGCTGTGAATCCACCTGGTCTAGGGCACTCTTTTTGTGGTTGATAAGGTTTTTTTTTATTATTATTATTACTGATTCAATTTTGGAATGCAATATCAGCTTGTTCAGGGTTTCAATTTCTTTCTGATTCAATGTTGGGAGACTGTGCTTTTTTAGGAATTTATCCATTTCCTCTAGATTTTTCCAGCTTGTGTATATGGAGGTGTTGATAATAGTTTCTGAGGATCTTTGTATTTCTATGGCATCAGCTGTAATGTCACCTCTGTCATATCTAATTGTTTTGCTCATTTTAAAATCTGATTATTGGATTTTTTCCTATTGAGTTGTTTGAGCATCTTATATATTCTGGTTACCAATTTCTCATCAGATGGGAAGTTTGCAAATATTTTCTCCTATTCAATGAGTTGTCTCTTCATTTTGCTGATTGTTTTCTTTGCTGCACAGAAGATTTTTAGCTTGATATGATCCTGTTTGTCCATTTTTGCATCGGTTGCCTGTGCTTTTGAGGTATTAAAGAAATCTTTGCCCAGAGAATGTACTAAAATGTTTCCCCAATGTTTTCTTTTAATGGTTTCATAGTGTCAGGTCTTAGATTTAAGTCTTCAATCCATTTTGATTTGATTTTTGCATATGGTTAGAGACAGAGGTCTAGTTTCATTTTTCTGTATATGGATATCCAGTTTTTCCAGTGCCATTTATTGAAAAGACTGACCTTTCCCCAGTGTATGCTCTTGGCACCTTTGTTGAAAATGAATTCACTGTGGATGTGTGGATTTATTTCTGAGTTCTCTATTCTGTTCCATTGGTGTATGTGTTTGTTTTAAACCGTGATGTTTTTGTTAATATTGCTGTACTATAATTGGAAGTTGAGTAATGTGATTCTTCTAGTTTATTTCTTTTTACTCAGGATAGCTTTGGCTATTCTGGATCTTTTGTCATCCATATAAATTTTATGATTGTGTTTTCTGTTTCTGTGAAGAATGTGCCTCTCCTGAAAACAGAAAGGAACCTAATTTAATAGTTACTTTCTTAACTAATCTCTGTTGAACTGACTTGCTTGGCCACTTAATGTGTTTTTTTTGGAAGAAAGAAAGAAAGAAAGAAAACCACATAATACAATAGTAAAACTGTGTTGGTGGGTTTATCATGCATAAAAATGCGATTTATATAATTATAATGGCATGAACAAAGAGGAAGATCACAGAAGTATATGAGAACAAGTTTTTAAGATATTATTGAAATTAAATTGGTATTAATCTGAGCTATATCATTTTAAATTAAATGTTAACTGTAAACTATAGGGCAATCAAGAAGAAAACAGGTAGAAAAATATGCTAAAAGAAGCAACAAGGAAATAAAATGGCCAGAAAATATTTATTTAACACAAAAGAAGGCAGCACTGAAGAACAGAGAAACAAAGAAAGGCTATGAAAGAAAACAGTAGAAAAATGGCAGCTGTAAATCCGACTTTACTTAACCAGCATATGTCTAGTCCCTCTGCCACTGATTAGTTTAGCTATGAGCATATGACCCAGGTCGACTTAATGTGAGATTAGCTTATTCAGTAATTGGGGCGCTCAGTCTCCTACTGGACAAGAAAAAGGAAGACTTGGTTGATGCTGCCATCCCTCTGGTGAACATGAGTGGAGCCAGTCTATGGATGTCGTTCCATAAGGATATAGCTGACATAAGGAAAAGCAGAATAGATAGGTGAAAATAAACTCATTCTTGGCTGACATTGCTGAGCTCAAGGCTCCCACTGTTAGCATAAGTCACTTTGGAATGGATTAACTGAGCAAATCAACTTGCAGGAGCATGGCTTTGTAATTAATTAGAGGCTCCCTGATGTAATTAAAATGGTACCCTGTTTTCTGGGGTGGATGCAGCCCCAAACCGAGATTAAGTTCACACTTGACCTCTTGCCCAGGCACTTCTGTGCAGGACAAAATCTACACAAAGAAACTTTGGATACCTGAGCCTTGAAACGTGCTCTCTCTGGAGTTTTTACACTAGCTAATACATTTTATTGATGAAGCCAGTTTGCGTAGGTCTTTAGCACTGAGAAAGAATGACCTTTTATATCAACTGCAATCAAAAGGAGCATAATCATAGAGAATTTGCTATTAGAAAATGGGATGTTACAAATAATAGATCCTAAAATGTGTACTTGTCTGAACTAGTAAGGTAGTCTGGAAGGTAATGAGAATGATTTTATCTACCCCAGCTGGGAAGTTGGTAACCTTTGTATGTTGAAACAAAAAAGCTGCTTAAAATCTTTTCTATCATACTTGGGAATTCTGACCACATTTCTACCAGGGCAATAGCATTAAGACATCTGAAAGAGGAAAAAAAATTGGATTTGGAGATTTTGAATATATCTTTTGTCTTTGATTTAGGTCTTATGCAAGCACTACAAGTTTAGACTGCAAGTGACTCTTCTGAAAGCAGAAAGGAACCTAATTTAATAGTTACTTTCTTAACCAATCTCTGTTGAACTGACTTGCTTGGCCACTTAATGTGCTCCATGCTTCTGTAAAATATCCTGACTACATCCCGTGGTCCTCAGAATGTTCTTGGCTATGGGTACCACCTTTAACCTACCAAGTACATCTGTTCCCACAAACTGAGTTTTATGACTAGCTACTTTATTTGTCTTTGTTTCCAAACTTATTTATACCAATTATGTTTATTGTAATTATATAATTTAATTCAATATTACAGAAACCAATAAACTATGATTATAAAAATAGGAAGTTTTTTTCTATGAAAGCTAAATTAAATGCTCTTGAAAGACTTGATAAACATCAGTTGCTTAAAAATTGCTCTTGAACTATAGAAATTGGAGAGAAATTATGAAAATGTTAAAAGATTCTACTGTCATGTATTTCACAAGAGGCTTTAAATTCTCACTCTAATTTAAAAAAGAAACTGAAACTAGAAATCTTACTTTGATGCATTGTGGCGAAAGTTTATGTGAAAAAGACTCATGCTCAAAGAAAAGGCCTTGTCCCATACCAAAATATTAGTGAATAGGATATGAGTTAAAATAAAATGTTTACTCTTTTATGCTTCCCTTTGAACTTAAACAGACCAACAGGTAGTTCTACCACTTTGGAAAAGAGGTTTCTAGTTTGTGGCTTCACTAAGAGGTACCTTTCTATGGAGCTGGCCATCCACAGCATCTGGGGATCCAGTAATCTGAAGGCTTTCAAGATTGGAAAAGCTTAATTCTCCTTCACAAACTAAGGTTGGTCCCTGAGAAAGCAGAAAGGTGAGAATTATCTATAATAGCAAATTATTTTGTCCAGACACCCATGCCTCCATTCCCCGCATTCATTTTAAAATCCTTAGGTTATGCATTAGTGATCATATGAATGGCAGAGCAAGGAAATTGCTGAATTTCTAAGAAAATGTTATTTTCAAAGCAATTTCAAGCCTGGCCAGTAAATATTGGTGATCTTCAAGGTATAGTGTTGAGGAAAGAGACATTCTCTTTCTCCTCGTGGGCTTGCTGTTGGGAGCCATCCTGCAACCACAAAGCCAAAAACGAAGAAGGCAGGAACACTGATGACATCATTGGGCTGTAGATCAAGACCAGCCTGAAGTTAACCAAGATCCTTGCTTTTTAAATTACATGAGCCAACATATTTGCTTCACTGTTTGGATTTGGTTTTCTGTTTGTTTCCAAACAGATACAAAGAACAGTTTTTTGGCTTGGGGCATGGTGGGGAGAAAGTGTCTAGAAGTGAATTAAAAAGTCCAATCAGATAAAATGCATATCTCCTTTAGGGGAATTTTAAGAAATGCAAGTTTGTTTGTTTGTTTGCTGCCAGTTAGAAACATTTCCAGAGATGTTTTAATGCCCCATAGATGTCTCAGTGTCCTTCATAGGTTAGTACCATGGACAACTGCCCAGCTGGACTTCCACTTAACCTGTCTCTGATGTTGTTACAAAGTTTGCTCTGCTCAAAGGCCAGTGGATGAATTATAGCAGGACACCCAGACTATCAGCCTGATGGGCCCTTTAAAAATGAATATGGACAAAATGAAATATTACTTTAAGCAATGCAGCAGACCGATGCTGTCAAGATCACAAGGAACAGTCGGGTTGAATCTACTAGCTTTGAGCAAAGGCATTGTCCATCAGGGGGGAGTCCTGCAGTTATCCTGGTATGATGCAAGCTCTCCCAGGGGGATGTCCTCATCAGAATATAGAGTTGTGCCTCTGCTCATGCAGACAATATGTGTGCTGGTCCTGGGCCTATTTGCCCTTGGATCCATTCCTCACCCGGCCCCTTGCACAAAGAAAGTACACTGCAGACTACTTTCCAGGAAGGGAATGGCCCAGGCAGACACTAGAGGCAGATGCGGGAGGAGGCAGGAGAGAGAAGCCAGGGTTTTTCTCACTCCCTATCTGTTTCTGGCAATGTCTGATGCAATAGCTGAGTGTCTTCTAGCCCCATCTAAGGTCTTTAGCTCTCTGCCTCCTCACTCTGGCCCAGAGGAGGCTGGGGTTTTCTGGTAGTGTTTCTAGGTTCTCTCTCTGCTACTAAACATCTCAGCTCTTCCTTCTCCTGGGTGATCAGTTTCCTGCACCAGACCCCTCTGTTTTAAATAGAAGACCCTGACTGATTAGTAGATAATGCAAAGCCTTAGTACAGAGCTTCAAAAGGATGAGTCCAAAATATATTGTCATGTCACTATTCTAAATCTGAAGGTTTCCAGTCTGTCTGTTTCCTAAGTGTTCATGTTATTGTTTTCCCCCTTGCATTCTCAACATTTCTTCTATTTATGACTTGAAGTTGCACTTCAGCTTATAAATGGACTTTCTTGTTTTCTAGTTATTACATCTTGGCATAATAGTTTCCAAACACTGTTTTATTATGTTCCACACTTAAAAAGCCACCTGGATATTCTCCCTTTCTAGTCTTTTTGTTAAACTATCTTTAAGCCCCCTTGCGTGTTTTTGTAATGTGGAACGCAGACTTTGTTACGACAGAACAATTTCAAAAGACTTGTGCAGCTGGGAACTTTTTGATGATTTCATTTTATAAGTCCTTTGGAATGAACGTGGGCATTAAGAGGCACAATGAATACAATATCAGTTTAACAAGATTTGAGAGGCCTTATTTTTTACGGAGAAGTTAACATTTCTAGACACGGTGATTCCACCAGTGGCTTTCTCCATAATGTTTAAAAAATGAAATTTAGCAGACGTATAAAATGGAAAAAAAATAGAAGAGTTGTCATAAATCTTTTATACTAAAGTATTTTGTGATTGCTTAAGAAAGAAACAAGATGAGAAAGTCCAGGTGCTATTTGTTAAAGTAGAGGGTTGATGTTTCACCATCTCAAAGGGATAAAATGAAAGAAACCAAAGAACATAGGTCATATGTTTGACGGTAACTCACCAGAGAAATCAAGCCCATGTGGCCTCTGCACAAAACAGGAATGTCCAAAGCCCGCCAAAGAAATGAAAGTGCACAGCGTGGCAGAATTCAGCAGACCCTTTCTCTGGGGCAGGACTGAATCTGCTTCCATGCTGGCCATAGTTCCTGTCTGTGAGTCCCCACAGGGCAGCCAGACAGCAGTCTGCAGGGGTGGGATTTTCTCACCTTTTTTGACTACACATCCGCCACTTGTACCAACAATGCTATTTATTGTCCCTAAGGGAGATCACATGGTCTCATCACTTGGGCCAAAAAGGCTAGGAAACCCCTCAAGCCTTGCTGTTCTCTTCATTCTGTATATTGTTCAATACCAAGAGATGTCCTTATTGATTTGTGCCTTTGGACCAACTGTATTCCTCCATAGGCCATTTTTTCTCTCTAGCATCTTCAATTTAGTAGATAGTTTGCATTTCACTCTCTAAAAAATACTTGAAGATTCACCAGTGGCTCACACCTGTAATCCCAGTGCTTTGGGAGGTTGAGGTGGGAGGATTGCTTGAGGCCAGGAATTCAACCAGCCTGGGCAACATAGCAAGTCCCTGTCTCTACAAAAAATATTTTTTTAATTTGCTGGGCATGGTGGCATGCACTTGTCATTCCAGCTATTTGTGAGACTGTGACAGGAGAATTTCTTGAGCCTAGGAGATCAAGGCTTCAGTGAGCTGTGATCCTACAAATGCACTCCAGCCTGGGTGACACAGTGAGACCCTGTCTTTAAATTAATTACTTAATTAAAAAATTAAAAATACTTTAAGTTTGTTAATCTTGACTTAAATATATATATATATATATATATATACACACACATATATGCCAGCTTTCTATATTAGTCTATGATTTCTCTCATCCTTTAAAATAGCTGTGTAATAGTTTTTCACCTGGATATAAGGGATTTGTTTAAATTCATGGCATATTAGTGAACAGTTAGGATTTTTCTTTTTTTTACTATTACAGACATGGTTGCAGTAAATATCTATGAACATCCTTCTTCAGTGGACTTTCTTGACTACTTCTACAAGGTGAATTTCTAGCAGTGGAATTTCAGGGTCAAAAGGTATAAACATTTTAAATGTGGATAGATATTGTACAGTGTATTCTTGGCATATTATACCATTTTATACTCACATAAACATAGCATGTTTGTAAAAATTATTATTTCTTTTTAGTTTTTAAAACCGTGTAGCTTGGTCATTTAAAATCAGTTTTAAAGGAAAGTGGCTTCTGGAAACTGCAGAATCCTTTTGTTTTCTGAGTGCCTTATGGGATTGGTTTGGTAAGCGAGTTTTTATTTTTTTACTTTTTATTTTTTTTGAGATAGAGTCTCGCTCTGTCACTCAGGCTGGAGTGCAGTGATGCGATCTTGGCTCACTGCCACCTCCACCTCCTGGGCTTAAGCAATTCTGCTTCAGCCTCCCAAGTAGCTAGGACTACAGGCATGTGTCACCATGCCTGGCTAATTTTTTTTGTATTTTCAGTAGAGATGGGATTTCACCATGTTAGCCAGATTGGTCTCACACTCCTGACCTCAAATGATGAATCTGCCTCGGCCTCCCAAAGTGCTGGAATTACAGGCATGAGTCAGCACACTCGGGGGGTAAACAAGTTTAGAGGCAGGAGCCAAGGCACAGTTAAATCTTCTTGATTAATTTCAGGAGAGAGAAACCCAAAGGGTTTCTGGAGGTCAAAGACTGGAGTAAGACCTGGACCTGTGCTGATGTGGTGCTTAAAGAAGGGAAGAAAGAACAGTTTTCATGGCACTGCAGCACAGAAAGATTCTGGGAAAAAGGCTATCAAAAGGGCTTTCCGATTCTCTGATGTGGGACAGCTCTTCTGTCCCACAGAAGATGATGTTAAATATCTCTACTCCCTTACCAAGTTGTCAATAAGCTTCGTATTCATCATTAACTTATTTTTCAGTAAATTCTTTTGAGAGAGCTCAGCCAAAAAGACAGAGGAACAGTAGGCATCAGCATTACAGTAGTTTGACTACATTGCATTTCACTTGGGGACTCAAGACAAAGGCAAGCAAAATACCCAAGCCTCTATAACCCGAACATAACCATGGCTGCAATTTTATTGGGTTCCTGGCCATCCATTTATTTTCACATTCATTTTTACATAGTTATAATCATAGTCTATATGCAATTTTGCATCTTGCTTTGTAAATTTGTTATTGTTATTTGTATATATGTGTACTTATAAAACAAAATTACAAGATGAAGAAACAAATTTTTTATATTCTTATTTTTCACTTTTATTTGTAGGTTTTATTGTACCCAGAAGTAATTATAGACATATGTATATCGTGAATGTTTGGGATTCTGTTCTCAGTGCTGGAAGTTCAGTGCATACATTACATGGCCTTGTTCAGAGATAAAAAATATGACAATAAGTATGTTGCTGAGGGCTATTGATGCCACTTTTCAGTTCTAAATATAGAAAGTGGCATTGATGGAAACATCTATTCTTTCAACTTTTGCAGATATAACTTTTGCAGTTATAACTTTTGCAGTTATATTAACAAAAGTTAGTAGTTTGGTTCCTGATCAGATTGAATTAATGTTTTTTTCTAGCTCTAGAGTCTTGCCCTGTTACACAGGTTGGAGCGCAGTGATGCAATCATAGCTCACTGTAACCTCTAAACCTTGGGATTGAGTGATCCTCGTGCCTCAGCCTCTGAGTAGCTAGAACTACAGGTACATGCCACCGCCATGCCTGGCTCATTTAAAAAATGTTTTTGTAGAGATGGGGCCTTGTTAGGTTGGTTAGGTTCTCCTCAAACTCCTGGGCTCAAGCAATCTCCCTGGCTTGGCCTCCCAAAACACTGGGATTACAGGCATGAGCCATTGTGCCTGACCTTATTTTTATCATTTTTTTACTTTTTTTAAAAAAATATTTTCAATCTGCAGTTGGTTGATCCACAGTTGGTTGATCCACAGTTGGTTGAATCTGTGGAATCCACAGATATGAAGAGCTGACTGTCATACAAATTTTCTAAAACAGTAAAATATTAATTAGTAAAACTTCAAATTTCAACAATGCTATTAACTTCCACCTGCATAGTTTTTAAATATAAATGTAATTGCTCTAGATAAATGAAGAAGATGGAAATAGCTGGTAAAAACTGGTTATATGTTAAGCCCTTGAAATAAAAAAAAATTAACATCTCTTTGAAAATAAGTATTCATTTGGTAAAACATTAGAAATGTGATTAGAAATAGCTCTCTAATTATGATTATTAGTACACAAATCTCCAACAACACTTTAAAAATATTGAAGAAGTAATTACATTGAATTTTTCTCAACAATAAGATATATAATCACTACTAACTTGTAGAATTTTTTGCCTACACTAGAATACCCACATATTTCAAGTAAAGCACTCATTTTAGGTAATGGCCAGAAACAGGAATTTTTAAAATATCAATTCCAAAAGTAGTCACAAAAAGCACTGTTAAAAAGCTTGAGAAGAATGGCAAAGAACTAATGGAGGAAACTATTATAATGTGCACCAGTTAAGAAAATTACACAATGCTTATCTTTGCATCAAAACAGTATCTATTATGAAAAAACCTTAACACTAATTTATACTAGCTCATATTTATATTTTAAAAGTTATTCCTTAGTGAAATGTCTAAAAGAAAGACTTTACAATTCTGAAGTTTAAAGTTCAAATTAATGAGAAAATAGTCCAGAAAAAAATTATGTAAATGGGCAGAGTGAATGAGCAGCAGTTTCACAGAAGATAAGCAAATGGTCTATGGATATATGCAAATATGTTCAGCCTCATTGGTAGTAAGACATTAGCAGATTAAAACAATAAGATTCTTATCAGATCAGCAAAATTTAAAGGTTGATGACATCCAGTGCTTTCAAGGACATGGTTATATATTGGTGGGCTATAAAAATATAGAGTCTTTTTGAAAAAATGTGTATAATATGTATGAAAGTTTTTAACCTACATTCTCTTTGCCATAGCGCTCCCACTTTAAAAAATGTGTATACAGACATATATGTGTGTATGTGTCTATATGAAGAAATGCACATTTGAAGTGATATCTGTTTTTATAGCAAAAATTTAGAAATGACTTAAAAGTCCATCAACAGTTGAAGGGTTAAATCAATTACAATATATCTTTATTATAGAATTCTATGCAGTCAAAATAATGAGTAGATAAATTTATTTGCAATGACAAGCATTTCGTGATATATTGTTAAGTGAAAAATTACAGACCACATACATAAAATGACACCAGTAGTTTAAAGTGGTCCTAAATATATAGTGGCCGCAAGTGTCAGGCAGATGAAATGTCAATCCTTTCTAGAGGCAACTTATTTTTCCCAGTTCTTAAGGAATTTCCTTGAAAAACAAATTTCCTTACAGCTAAAAACTTATTCAAAATGTAGGGAAACAAGGTACAAAGAGTAAGAAGCAGCAAGAATAAAAATAACAGAAACAAACTAAAAAATACTTCAGATATTGTTATAATGAAATGTAGATGATAAAATAATTTTGTTTAGCATGTTTTAATGAATAAAATTTTAAAATCCTTATAGAGAATAATAAACTATATAGAATGATCAATCACATCTGAGAAAGAGCCAAATAGAGCACCTAGAAATGAAAAATATATTAACTAAAATGAACAAAAATCTCAATGGATGGACTTGGCAGTAGAAATTTTTTTCTACATAGAGCCAAACTGATGCAGCTGAAGAAATAATTAGTGATCTTGAAGACAAAGAGGTGTAAAGAAGTTATCCAAAATGTTGCACAGAAATGAGATGCAAAATGTGGGGTAAAAAAGCTAAGAAAAATGGTGGATAAAGTAGAAATGTGCCTAACTGAAATTTTAGATGGAAAAGAGAAAGAAAAGGGGGACAGAGGTAATATTTGAGAATAAGATGACTGAGAACTTTTCAGAATGGATCAAAAATATCTTATTCTAGATTTAAGAGCACAGCAACACTCAGACAGAATAAATATAAAGAAATGCAAAAACTACATAAATCACAGTGAAGCAGGGGAGACACGAAGATGAAGAGGCCTTAAAGGAGATATGTTACCTTCAAAGGAGCAACAAACTGACAGCTCATTTCTTGACCACAACAATACAAAGGAAACTCCAGAGACTGTGGAATAACATATTCAATGTGCAAAGGAAAAACCATTTTCAATCCAAACTCCATACTTCGAAAACACTTTTTTTCTACATAGAGCCAAACTGATGACATTCTAAATCCATCAAAAACTTAGGGGAGTTTTCCATTAGCAGATCTTTGCTAAAGGAAAATCTAAAGAGTGTACTAGAGACACAAAGAAAGTGATCTCATATTCCAAGTCTGAGATACAAACAATAATGGAGAGGCACTTTCACTAATAGCCAAGATGGAGTAAAAGGATTTGACTTTAGACTTCTAGCTGAAACACCACCACTACTAATGGTTGAGTGCAGTGGCAGAAGTGAAGGATTAAAAAAGGGTCTAAGAAATCCTTTGGAGGTAACGATATGATCAATCTTATGACTGTAGCAAAACTTGTAAAATTGTGCAATTTAAATATGTGCAGTTTATTGTATGTCATTCATGTCTCAACAATTCTAATTTTGAAAGAAATGGAAGGCCAGAGAATATGGAGAATATATTGATAATTATAAAAAATATAATGATTGTAGAAAACAGCAATCTTTGTGTTTCAAATAAAAAAAAAAGAATTTATATGCATGATCACAATGGCATCTTGTTCCAGAGACATAATTCTAATAGGGATGAAGGCAATGTTCAGGAGGTAGGTAAAGGTATTGATTAACTTGGATATTTGATAAATTAATAATGCATGTTATTTTGGTGGTAAACACTAAAAGAATAGTATCAGAGTGTATGACTTCCAAATAGTAGCAGACAACATAGAAGTTAGAAAAAAGTAGTCAATCCAAACAGAAGGCAACAGAAGAAAGAAAAAGAATCAAAGAAAAGGTAGTTCAAATAGCACATAACAAGATGGTACTTAATACTAGTAGGTTAACACCAACATTAAACACCAAGATTGTCAGACCAGATTTTTTAAAAAGCATCTATATTCTGTTAAAATAAACATGTCTAAAATAGAAGTTTCTGGGAAAAGTTAAAAGTAAAATATGGGAAAAGATATACTGGGAAAACACCAAAAAGAAAGCTGATATACCTCTATTAAAATATGATAAATAATTTTTCAAAAAGACTATCTTTTTAATTTTGGCCAAAGAGATGCAAATAGAATTGTGGTGTGGCAATTTCCAGAAAGTCAGTTTGTGACCTTTGCCCCTTCTCTTGAGTCTACGCTCCTCTTGGTTGGCTGGAATGTAGTCATGATGGCTGGAGACAAAGTACATCTTGGAAACTTGGGTCTTGCACAGTGCAGGAGGAGCTTAGGTCCCTTGTGACTGTAGAGTCGAGCCATTGCTGCAGACCTTAACTGTTCACTCCAGACTATTGTTGTAAATAATCAATTTCTGTCTTCTGTAAGGCTCTGTTTTTGGAGTCTGTTTCTCACACTGGAAGCTAATCTTAATTAATACAGAGTGAGTTTACAGAAGCCAAGGAAGTAGACACTTTTGCAAAGGAAGGAAAAAACCATCATTGGTCTCCTAATCCCAAAGTACTCCCGAGACGTTATTATAACACTTAGGTAATCCATATGACAGAATAAAAATAGTTCCCTCAAATGACAACTGGCAATATATTGCATATGGTTATTAATCTATGCTCTGCCTCCTACTTTCAGCTGATTGTCCAGTTAAGAAGGAAATAGAAAATTAGAAGATTAGTTTGGTTTATTTAGACTCCCATTTTTTTCTTTCTTCTTCAAGCACTTAATATCCATGGAAACTGCCAAATGGCCCATTTGTGTTTAATATCTTCTATAGGAAATTTAATTGATTAAGAGAAATATCCCTCAGAGAATGCACACATTTGAATTTCTGTTGGATAATATCGGATTACAATCTGTGTGTGTTCCTTAGAAACTCGTTTGCCCCTGTTGCTGTTGTTTTTCAATCCAGTGACAAGACCCAGAGAAAAATTGCTAAAGCACAAACTCTTGCCAGGTAATAAAGAGATTTGAAAATTAACCACAGAGTAAGCCAAAGGAAGATTTCAATATAGAAAACTAAAAGCCAGTGACCTCACTAAATGCATTTCATGATGCTGGCTCTGAAAGCTAATAGGTTCTGGTACATTTTGATTGGTGCAAATCCGTAATGGAGTGTGTAGGAGGAAATGACTTAAGACCTCGAAGGCCATAGAAGTATAGGAACTCAAGGAAATATATAAGTGGTCTCCAAACTGCAGTACATGTGAATTCTTTTCAAAGGATATGTGGGTATAAGATGGTTTATAGGAAATCAATTTCCAGATTCCAGCTCTTTCAAAAATTTATTTTTCTAAGAACGTTCCTTTGTGCAAAGCATCATCCTGGTTTTCTTTTTCTACCTTCCATTTTACAATCATCCTCTTCCCACTGTACAAGACTTTGAACTATATTCCAGTCAATGAAGAAATCATCTCACCATAAACCCTGATTTACATATGCTCTTATGAATAAATCACATTGAATGGTAAAACTGATTTTCATTGCAAATAGTTTATTCATTCATCATTTCATTATTTGAAAAGGATAATGCCCTTGGCTTTTATCTCTGTAATAATATTACAAAGTTGAAGTGCAAAATACTACTAGTCACCCAAAGAATGCATCCCTTCTCAAAATAAGAAATATTCTCTCTTAGCCATGCTCTCATTTGGTATGGACACATGATTTACTAGGCATCTGGAAGCCATTCTTTTAAGACGTCTTCAGTGCTTCCTTTGGTGTTATTGGGAGACATCACCCGGATATTATTAATCCTCAGTTTGTTTTTCCAAAATATCAGGTCTCACATTAAATCCTTTATACTCCATGAGGTTTTCTGGAGTAATCACTTCTTGGCTAGACTACACATTTTCTATATCAAATAACTTTTCCTACATTCCAAGGTATTTTGCTCTGCGTTTTGACTTTTAAAAAATCCAGAACAAGTGCCACTTCACATAAAATGAGTTCAAACATTTTTAAAGAGTATTCTATATTCCTTTTTATTCTTATTTGGATAAAAGAGCTTAGAATAAAACAGTGAGACTTTAAATACAATTTATAATAATATTAAATAAGATTTTAAATAACTGCATAAAAATAAACAAATTTGTACACTTAGTTATTAATTCTGCTATTCATCCTAGATATTTTTGTTAAGAGGATGAAATAGGATAAAGTGACCAGACCACCATGGTAATATAATGGAAAAGACGATCAAGATCAGAGAATATCTGATAAATGATGAATGATATGATGAAGAAGGATGCTTTGGAAGATTGGATTGTTGGTCTCAATGATTTCTTCACTCTCTCATAGTGACGTCATGTCTCTATGCCCTTGCCATGGCTTCGTGGTGGGCAAACAATAGTTCTCCACACTTTGACTTTGGGCTTGGCCATATGATTTGATTTGGTCAATGGGATGTCAGTGGATGTGATGCAGTCAGAGATTTGGAATGTCCATAGAAGTGATCCACCATTACAAGAACACATCACTCATAGTCACTGCCTCTAAATCTGAGTTCCAGAAGGAGATCCGTGGAGCAGATTCACAACCTGCAAACAAGCCCAGAAGAAATACAGCCTGAAGCAGAGCCTCTGAGTCAGGCCCAGCCTAGATCAGCCAAACTGCAATTGAAACTCCAAATGGTCTACAGATTCTGGAGTGTGAGCATAAATACCCACATGCCACTGAGTTTTGGTAGTGTGTTATGCAACATTATTGTCACTATCATTGACGTCACAGAAGCTTCGGCTCCTTTGACGGTGTGCTCATCAGGACTGAATCTATTTAAGTCTTTGTGGTGATTAGCAGGACTGGATAATGCAGAGCAAGCCGTCTACAAAGTGCTCCATGCTGATTCTTCTTGAGAAGTTGATTTAGTCCTGGTTGTTCTTTCCTTTAAAGTCATAGTGATGGGTAACAACTTTTTCCATTGTCTTTAGCGTTGTTCAAACATTTCTACATTTCTATATTACATGCTTCAATTGCTACTGTTTATTTTATTTGTTTAATTTTAATCTTCTTTTTTAAGAGACAAGGTCTTGCTCTGTTGCCGAGGCTGGAGTGCGGTGGTGCAGTTATGGTTCACTGCAGCTTTGAACTCCTGGGCTTAAGTGATCCTCCTGCCTCAGCCTCCCTAAGTGCTGGGATTACAGGAATGTCCCATCATACCCCCTGATTTTTCTTTTTAAGAGATTATTATTGACTTCTTACTCTAGAAGAAGAGGGTATAATTCTGTTCCACGCTCCTTCCCTACTCTACTCACATACTTACCCTATTCCAATACCTGCATATTTGATTGAAAAGACTCTTAAATGTGAGCACCTATAGATCTTTGCTTTCAGGGTGGTCAGCCTCAGATCTGCCTGCTGATGTATACTGGGTTTCTAGTGTGAGGAAGTTGACCAAGAGAAGGGGTTGAGGGGGCTCTCAGCATTCAGCATGCCCATTATTTTAGTACAGTGTTCATGGCTGTGCCTGGTGCCCTGAGTTATAAACCTGTCTGTCGAGAAAAAGTATATAGGGTCCAGTTACACTTTGAACGAGGTATTCAAGCAGTTTTCCTGTTTTCAGCCCACCTCTATCCTGGCCTTAAGAGATGATTCCCAAAAGCGTGAACAGAAAAGGTACAGAAGACAAAATACTAAAATTAAAAGTATATTGAAATGCTACAAATTACTAGTAATACAACCAAATAAATTCAAATTAGAGCAAGAATGGGCTATGAAATTCAGCAGACTACTTCAGTGCTGGCTAGTTCATGGTGAGAAACAAAAATCTCCAACACTAGAGATAGAGAACAAATTGACAAAAACTCTGAGAAACAATCTGGTAAAATTCATCAAAAACTTTAGAAGTATTTATGTCCCTTGACCCGACTCAAATTCTAGGATCATGTACTTCCAAATAATAATAAATATTTGAGAATAAATATACTCATTTCTGGGTTATTGCTAATAAAAATCAACTAAACTCTATGTCTAGCAATATGAAATTATGACAATTTGTATGAAATAATCTTTGTAAATATCAAAATTGTTTATGTCAAACTTGATGATTGGGCAAAGAAAATTTCATTTTCAGTTAACTGGAAAAGAAAAAGATTCCTGCAAGTTCTGAGTCATCCCAGAGTCTGATATGCAAATATATTTTTGGTGTCTTAAAAGCGTTTAGGTTTCATGTCTCTCTGATCTGCTAAGCTAGTTCAACACCTTTACTTTCTTTTGTTCACATTTTATTGGCATGTTTTGCCTATTTCTTCTTTCCTACCATTCTCTTTCTCCACTGTCATTTTAGTGAACTTTTGGGATGTGCCCAATGACTGGAAGTTTTGTAATGTTGCATGTAGGTTTAAAATACCACTGAGCCCATGATCACTTTCATCATTTCTAGAGGTGTTGACCAAACTGAGAAGAGAATATACTATCCTGGGTTTATTTCCCTCTTGCTTTTTAAGTAGAGCACTGAAGCTCAAAATATGCTTACCCTGTCCCCCAACATTAAATTCGAGATTCCAGTCAGTTTGATTATTTTCTTGTCCAAGTGTTCCAGTCAGAAGGCATGAAGTTTCTTCAAGCCAGATGTTTAAGGCAATTCTACAGCTTAATTTCCAAACCAAAATAATTGTGTTTGATACACATGCAATAACCTATTATACTTGGATATTTGATATATGGCCTAATTTTAATTATATATAAAACTTAAATTTACTCATAGGTCCTATGTTCATTGTCTCTTATACCATCCTAATTTTTGTTGCTACAGGAACACAGGAATATTGTAACATGTTAAAAGATAAAGAGGTAAATTAAAAAATTAACAGTTCTTCCACATCCATTCACTTTCTAAGGTAATATATATATACACATTATTGATCTGTTGGGTAACCATCCAGTTTGTACATATACCTAAGAAACAGGATGTTAGAATTGTTTCACCAGTTTAAGATACAATAGACAATTTATCCCACGGTGGGGTATGAGGCTAAGATATAAAACTGTAAAAGCTGTAAGTGGAAAGTCAATTATCTGACTCACTCACACTAAAGCTATAGAAGGGAAATGAGTGGATTTCCAGGGAAGAGCTCTTTGGAGGGTCATACTAGGCATTGCTTCTCTACTAGCTGCCCTTTGGGCCCCCAACCTCCATTCAGAGGGGAAGGGAGAAGAGAGACTTCAAGGTACCACTCAGAGAGCAAAATATATGTCCTGTGTGGTTGGGGGTCAGGGAGAACAGAGTGGACAAGTGTCTTGCTCCCAGCTGAGGAGTCTTGGGGTTGAGTGAAAGGCTGGATCTGGTGGATTTGGTGGAAAAGGGCAGGAGAGCTTCTATAGTGATGGGATTGACCTGCATTGCCAGAATTTGCTGGGCAAATAATGTGTGAGTGCTTCCCATGGACTAGATTTAGGCTGTTGGGTGGGGGAGGGAAATTCACTGGTTGGGGGAGATGGAGGTGGCATGGCAGCTCTAGGACCTCGGCAGACAGTAGATGTAGTGAACTGCCAGATTCCCAAGACTACAACCAGAATAGAGAAACTTGTTCTGGGATGGAGCAAAACACAAGGGAAAGGACACCAACAGGACAAGGTTTCCGAAGAGCCAAGAAAAATACCCAGAAGAGAGACAGCCAGCCTAGCCTTTGTTCAGAGAATGTAAAGCCAGGTTATGACAGGACCAGACAAAAACAGGTTCCTTGTCCTTTCTTTTTTCCTTTCCTATCCTTTTTCACC
Organism: Cheracebus regulus; assembly: GCA_963574635.1. Taxonomy (NCBI): domain Eukaryota; kingdom Metazoa; phylum Chordata; class Mammalia; order Primates; family Pitheciidae; genus Cheracebus; species Cheracebus regulus. The sequence continues at coordinate 27,151 of CAUYQU010089293.1, read as the reverse complement.
GGAAGGGTTACAGTAAACCCCCAGGTTGGAAATGGTGAAGACATAGAAAGAAAGAGATCACACATTCTAAATGTCCTTTGCCCTCAGGCTGGTACTTTGTCTGGTCTGGGATGCTTGCCTGATGGGATGACCCAGACCTCTGTTTCTGAGGGATTTGAGCCCTTAGCTGGCTTGCCTTGATGAGGCTGTGGTTACTGTGATGTAAGCCATGGAGGAGGAATGAAGTGAATTCTCAGGGTCCCTGGGTTTTAAACATCCTCTTTCCTGGTGGTAGCACCCTAGCTCCCATGCAATCATGGCCAGTCATGACTTGATGGGTGTAATAACTCCCTTTTTTTTTTAATCTGGCCTACTGGTTTACTTCCATGAGAAGCCCAAAGGAGCCAGGTGGTGGTAACAGCTTCAAGTTCAATGGAACACCTACTCTATTCCCTGACGGATGGAATCTCCCCATGGCAAATAGGGCCTCTAGTCTGGCAGAGATCAAGGTTAGTGATAATTGGAAGCTCAAATTCCACAAGTTGGTAGGTCACTGAGAGCTTCAGTGAGAAGATTCACTCCTTGCTTTGCACACCTAGGAATTCTAGCAATGAAGGAAAACAGCACTGCATATCACAATCCACTGTTAATTCCGAGCATATGCCACATCTCAGAAGATGGAGACCCAACCGTAAAAGGAGTTCTGCCATACTAGCACCTTACCTGAGCCCTCAACAAGTCATTCTGCTGTGCTATCAGGCAGGCTCTGGGTGATATGGTCCAAGGTAAGTCTGGTGGCTCTCATAGTCATAAGCCTATTATTGCATCTTTGTTTTTGTTTGTTTATTTTAGATTCAGAGGATACATGTAAGAGTTTGGTACATGGATATATTGCATGATGCTGAAATTTAGGCTTCTAAGAATCCCATTGCTCAAGTAGTAAACATAGTACCTGAGAGGTCGTTTTCCAACCCTTGCCCCTCCCTCCCCAGTTTTGAATTGCCAGTGTTCATTATTCTCAAGTTTGTGTTTGTGTGACACAATATTTAGCTCTCATTTCTAAGTGAGAACATGTGCTATATGGTTTTCTGTTTATGCAATAATTCACTTAGAATAATGGTCTGCAATTGCAAAGAACATGATTTCCTTCTTCTCTGTGGCTGCATAGTGTCCCATGGTGTATACATATCACATTTCTTCATTCAATCCAACCATCTTTATCCACATCTTTTGCCCATCTGGGTTGATTCCATGTCTTTCAGTGTTGCATCTTTGCTGCTCTCAAATGAATCTCTTTTTCTGAGATAATCATTGTTGTGGTGAATCTGAGGTAATAATGGGGGTAAATCAGGCTTTTTTTTTTCAAGACAGGGTCTTGCTCTGTTGCTCAGGCTTCCTCTGTTGCCCCCACCCTCATGGGGCCCCACCACCAAGCTGGCATAGCACCATTCCTGGAGAGACCAACTGGACCCTGGTAGCAGGTCAGTTATATCATACCCCTTCTACCTTGGAGTTGACAAAAACTTCCTCCCTACCGGGGCTGACATGTCTTCCAAGTGTGAGTTTGCCTTCTCTGGACACAGTGCCTCCACCAGCATCACCATCAAAATGCCTGAGTCATGGGAGGATCGCTTGAAGTCAGGAGTTCGAGACCAGCCTGGGCACATAGTGAGACCCCCTTCTCTACAAAACATTGTTTAAATAGCTGGGCTTGGTGGCACATGTCTGTAGTCCTAGCTATGCAGAAGATCATTTGAGCCCAGGAGTTCAAGGCTACAATGAGACATGATTGCACCACCACACTGTAGCCTGATCTACTCCAACGTAGGAGATATTCACAGTTTCTACTGTTGACTACTGCCCTAATAGAGCCATGGAGGCTTTTGGAGGTGTGACTGAAGTGCCAGCTTGGTGATGGGGCCCCATGAGGGTGGGATGCTGTTCTCCAGGCTGCATGTACCCTAAATCAATAGCCATTCAATGGGGTTATGACTCCTAAAGGTAAACTGCACTGATTCTGGAACTGAGATGGAATAAGTGGCCAGGTTTACCCATCATTTGGGAAAATCTGAACTTCCTGTCACCACAGATCTGGGCTCTGCACATTTATATTTTCTTTAGACATAAAAAATTTTTATTGTAGTAAAATACACAAATGTAAAATTACCATCTTAACCATTCGAGACTACAGTTCAGTGGCATTAAGTACATTCACATTTTTGTGTGACCATCACCACCATCCATTACTAGAACTTTTTCATCTTTCCAAACTGAAACTCTGTACCCATTAAACAATAACTCCCCACAGCCCCTTCTCCCAGTCCCTGGCAAACACCATTCTATTCCTAGGCTAATTTCAAACTCAGTTTCTTCTTTCACTTAATGAAAGAAGAGGGTGCATTCCCGGCTAATGGGATTGTTCTCTATGTGCAGGCCTTCTTGCATATATGTGATTGAGTTTATTGTAGAAAAAGGTACCAGAAAATGGGTCTGTAGAAAGAAAACAAGGGAAGACACAAACTGGACAAGGGTTTTCATGCTAAGCATCCATCCAAAGGCCTCAGCAATCCTGCCACAGATCCGTCCAATTCTTTTGCATCAGGAATTTGATCTTGTGAGTGATTTCAGTGCTTTAGGACTGCAGCAAGTGTGATAGCTTTCCTGTTGTCATCAGTGGCATGGCTTCTCATCGTACTCCTGATGGTATCCTCAATGCTTAATGTCCTCAATGAGTTCACCCATGGTGAGGATTCTGTTGAGGTTCCTGTACCCTCCATGGCCCTTCCTGTACCATCATAGTCCAGGTAATGAACTTCAGATGTTTTGCCATGACTCTGGATTTACGTCTCCACTCTGCAGGGCTCCATGCACTCAGGATCCAGTGAACCTGATGCCTGTTCTGCACATTTAGAGATCCTGGCTCCTAGAGGAGAATGTTCCACCAGGGGACATACAACTTTAAGTTATGGTGGCTATTTTGTAACTTTGGGCTCCTTATGAAAGAGACAAATAGGCAAGTAGAGGAGTCATGATCCCAACAGAGAAACTGACCCAGATCATCAGGAAGAGGGAGGTTGCTGTTGTAAAGCGGGGTAAGGATGTCTTTGCCCAGTTTTGTTGGTAAGGGTATAGAGTAGTCACTACGCGAAAAGGGTATCATACCAGAAACTCAGCAGTGAGGGTCAGGATCATCCCCACCAAGGAAACCATATAGATCAGCAAAAGTGCTAGTGAAACATGTGGGGAATCAGGAATGGGCAGAAGAGGAGGGTAGAAACGAATACGTTTTGGCTCGGAGACCATCTGCAGAACCAGAGCTTGCAATTTTGTCTTGTATCTTTCACTTGTAAGTTTCCCCAGGGAAAGATGACCACCAGGATCCCAGAGGAGCTGCTCCCAGATACCGCTCTCAGAGCTGTATTGCATGATGCTAGTGATCTCAGCTATGTAAGGGGTGGACAGTAGGGGATGCTATGGACTGTCCAGATACCTGACCCCATCCCACCTCTCCAAGACCGAAGTACTCCTGCCCTCAGCTGCTGAGGAATGTGGGCAGCTGATAGCCCTCAACTGAAAGACTAAGGTTATACCCTCTTCCCTGGGACAGCCTGCACCCAGGGACTGACTGAAAATGATCAGTTGATGAGAAGATCTAAAGGCCCAGCCCCTTTGCCTCAATATGGGAAAACTGTTGGGCCATCCCACCTCCAGGGTTCTCCATGGGATGGTTGTGACTGCACGACAGTTCAGTTTCTCTCTTGGCCTAAAATCCTTGCCTTCACTCTCCTGAAGGCACTTCTCAATACATTTCTCACATGCCCTTCTATTTTTGAGATGGAGTCTCGCTGTATTGCCCAGGCTGGAGTGCAGTGGTGCAGTCTTGGCTCACTGCAGCCTTCACCTCCTGGGTTCAAGTGATTCCCATGCCTTAGCCTCCCGAGTAGCTGGGACTACAGGCACGCACTACCATGCCTGGCTAACTTTTTGTATTTTTAGTAGAGACAGGGTTTCACTGCATTAGCCAGGATGGTCTCCATCTCCTGACCTTGTGATCTGCCCACCTCAGCCTCCCAAAGTGCTGGAATAACAGGCATGAGCCACTGCGCCCAGCCTCACATACCTTTCTCTATCCCAGAGTCTATTTCCTGGGGGAAACCTGAGTCCAGGTGCCTTGTTAATAGTCTCTTTCTTTCTACTTATGCACATCTCTAGTTTACTTCCCCAGTGTAACCAGAACAGCTTCTTAACAAGAGAAATCAGGGCATGTCACTCCCTGCTTAAACTCTTCCAGTAACTTTCATTTGTTCTTGGAAGAATATTTGAATCCTTATTATGGCTCCACCTCATGCAATCCTACCCACCGATTCTGTCTTTCATCCTTTCTCTCCTTTGCTATCGTACTCCATGCCAATGGCTCTCCTTCTGGTCCAGGAATTCTGAGTTGAGTTCAGTAGACTCCTTTTTTGGCCAGGTCCTGAACTGGATAATTGAATTCTGTCAACAGAGTGCCTGCCACAAATTGGCATCCAAAAAGCATTTATGGAGTAAATGAATGTCTAGGAGATTAGAATCTAAGGAGAAGGAGACATTTCATTTCCAGGCCATGGGTCTGGGTCCATAGTGCATCACAGAGAGATATCAGAGGGCACAGGGAGGCAACTGAGGCTGCATTTCACTGACTTTTTGTCTCTATCTATGAGAGAAGGTAGAATCTGGTGAATTTGGTCTTTAGGACTTCATAAGACTTCAGGTAATTTTCTCTCATTGGAATTTCTGTTGAAAACTCCTGAAAAAAATCTGCAGAGAGGCAATTTGGCCCTATAATGAGACTTTACCCCCATTACGACACAATATAAATGACTGTAATTCCCTGCAAACGTCATGAGGTTTATTTCCTCTGTCTTAGTTCTTTCCTGATTGAGGTACTGGACACTTAAACCAACCTTGCCTGTTACTCTCTCCCTGGTTATTGCCTACAAATTCTTAGTCAGCGTCACTCTAACACAGATGAATGGGCCCTGCAAGCCTGCTGATCACGTCTCTACAGAATGCTATGTATGATATTGTGTTCTCATAAAATCATATGCTGAAGTCCTAACCTCCAGTACCTCAGACAGCAACCGTATTGAAGATAGGGTTTTTATAGAAGTAATCAAGTTAAAATGAGTTCATGAGGGTGAGCTCTGATCCAATGTGACTGGTGTTCATAAACAAAGAGGAAATAAGCCAGGAGGAGTGTCTCGCGCCTATAATCCCAGCACTCTGGGAGGCTGAGGCAGGCAGATCACTTGAACCTAGGAGTTCAAGACCAGCCTGGGAAACACAGCAAGACCCCATCTGTACAAAAAATTAAAAAAAAAAAAAAGATCTGAGTGTGGTGGTGCATGCCTGTAGTCTGAGCTACTTGGGAGGATGAGGCAGGAAGATCACTTGAGCCTGGGAGGTCAAGGCTACAGCGAGCTGTGATTGCGCTATTGCACTGCAGCCTGGATCCTGTCTCAAATGCAGAAATTTGCATACAGAGACAAGCACACAGGGATAACATCATAGGAATGTGAAAGCAGCCATCTGCAAGCTGAAGAGAAAAGCCTGGAATACATCTGTTCCCCATAGTTCTCAGAAGGGATCAATCCTGCCAACACCTTGATCTTGGACTTCTAGCCTCCAGCACTGTGAGATAAGACATTTCTGATGTTTAAGCCACCCAGTGGTACTTTGTTACAAAAGCTCTCACAAACTAATGTGTGCAATCTGTGTCTGAACTCTCTGATACATGAGAGGAACAGATGTGTTCAAGCCAGGGAGGATGGTTTCACAAGAATCCCTGTAGATCACCAGTCCCCAACCTTTTTGGCAACAGGAACCAGTTTTGTGACTGACAATTTTTCCATGGACAGGGTGTGGGGAGGGGGGATGGTTTCAGGATGATTCAGACTCATTACATATCTTGTGTACTTTATTTCTATTATGACATTGTAATATATAAATATTTATACAACTCACCATAACGTAGAATCAGCGGGAGCCCTGAGCTGGTTTTTCTGCAACTAGATGGTCCCATCTGGGGGTGATGAGTGATAGATCATCAGGCATTAGATTCCCATCAGGAGCTTGTCACCTAGATCCTTCACATGGACAGTTCACAACCGGGTTCATGCTTCTATGAGAACCTAATGCCGCTGCTAATCTGACATAAGGTGTGGCACGGGGGACCCCTGCTGTAGATGACATAATGTTGCAGAGGTGGAGCAAAAACTTTCAAGACTTTTCCCGGGAGCCCATGGCAGATTTTCTCTAAAGTGTCAGTGGACAGCACTGTGCCGTGTGCCTGTGCTCTAGCTATTGGCAGGGCTGGCAAACGCCTCTGGCCCAGCAAACCCTGGGCGTGCTCTCAGTGATGAAGGCTCTTTCCAAGACCACAGTTACTTAGAATCCTCAGGCTGGTTCTACCAACTCTAAGAAAATGTGGGCCTCGCCTTTCCAGTGCTTGGTGAAGGGTGTCTGGAAGCAAGGCATCTTTGACTAGGCGATTCTTGAATTTAGTTCCTTCTATGTGTCAGTCATCCTTCTAGATCTTAGGAGTACAGACTTGAGGAAGGCAGAAAAGCTCCCTATTTTCATAAAGCTTACCTTGTAGGGGTAGCAGATGGGCAACAAGGCAAAGACAAGTTATGGCCAGGCACAGTAGCCTGTAATCCCAGTGCTTTTGGAGGCTGTGGCTAGAGGATCACTTGAGCCCAGGAACTAGAGGCTGCAGTGAGGTATGATTATGATGATGTCATTGCACTCCAGCTTGAGTGACAGAGTAAGACAAGTCATGATAAGTCCTTCAGGAAGTGACTTGGTCCAGTTAGTGTTTCATCATGGCAAGGAAAAATTGGAAAGAGGTAACTGGGGACTTCTTCAAATTTAAATATTATTAAGTCCTTTTTGCTTGGAAAATCTCAGGTAAAATAAATTCACATTTTGCCATCAGATTAAGGGATGGTAGATTTTCACACTTGGCATGAATTTGGCAAATGAAGACAAATTTGCTTAGATCTTTGTAGGTGGTGGCTTTTTCCAGCTTTGCAAACCAAGGTCAAGTGTCCTGAACTTGGAAGATCTCTGGCTGGTGTCCACATCGGACCCAGTAATGCTCCCACATGTCATACAGCTGATTATAACATGCAGAGGAACTAAAGAACCCACAGAAGCTTCCCTGCTTCTAGGACTGGGACTTCTCCAGGGCCCTTCTGAAGGATGCACTCTGCTCCTCACCAGGTCGTGAGCTGCATTCCCGCCACGGGTGTGATACTGTTTTCTCAGACTGTAATCCCCCCATTTTTAAAAAGGCTCCTCTATATACCTATTAGCATCAGCCCCTTTCTCACTGGTTGCAAGTCTAAGCTTCTCTGAAGGTAGAGCCTCCTTTAGGTGAAACTATTCCATTCCTAACAACTTATGCACTTTCAAAAAGAGAAAAAAAGACCCCAAAACTGGCCAGGCGAGGTGGCTCAATGCCTGTAATCCTAGCACTTTGGGAGGCAGAGGTGGGCAGATCACTTGAGGTCAGAAGTTTGAGACCAGCCTGGCCAATATGGTGAAATCCCGTCTTTACTGAAAGTACAAATCTTGGCCCAGGGTGGTGGCGCCTGCTTGTAGTCCCAGCTACTCAGGAAGCGGAGGCAGGAGGATCTCTTGAACCAGGAGGCGAAGGTTTCAGTGAGCTGAGATCACGCCACTGCACCCCAGCCTGGGTCACAGAGCGAGACTCCGCCCCCACCCTCTAAAATACCCCAAAGGACAAATATCTATACCTCATATCCCTACATGTTTGTACAAAGGTTCTGCTTTGAGCTGGATCTGTACATTATGATAAATGATATCCTAACATCATTCCACATTTGCCTCTTTGGCCTCTGGAAAAGAATCCAGTTTTAATTCCGAAACTCCATCATCCTAAATCCCCCCGCATTGGTCCCCAAACACTATGGACCCCCACCCCAAGAGAGTGCATCATCTCCCCTCCCCCAATACTCCCACTCCCTTATACCTCACTGGTTTTCCAGTTGGGATTCTTGCTGGTAGAGTGCCTCCAGGTGGGGTCAAAATCATCTTAATGGACAAAGGTAAAACCCATTTAAAAAAGAGATCGGGGACATGTTTTCATTTCACTCCCATCCTCTGCCCTATTGAAGAGCGCTTTCTGTTTCTCTGGTGAGTATCAGAGTATTCTATCATATTTATTTTTTGGAAAGAAACATGTAAGCCTCCAAAATCCTATGAGAGGCCTTACGCTATGTGGGGGTACTCAGTGAGGATTTCAGGTACATAAAACGCACTTGTCTGGAAGCCTGTGGAGAAATGCAAAACGGAGTTCCCAAGGAATATTTTCTGTTTCCTCTCTGCTCCATTTTAAGTTTCTGCCAACTTGCCTCCGACCCCGCAACTGCTCACGACCTTCGAGGTCAACCTTTCCCACCGCGTGGAGTGAGTTGTGAGGCCTACTCGGGAGCTGCAGAAAAGTGTTTGAGAAAGGGAGACGCACAGTTGAATAAAAGTGTTTCCCGGGAGGGGCCGAGCGGAAAGCAGCAGGTGGCCGGGGTTGGTGGAACCCAGCGCGGGCGCAGAGCGTCTCCGGCGCGGGAATCTCGGAGGCGCAGAGGTCCCCGGACCGCGGTGACCGACGCGGCTGCGATCGCGGCCAGGTGAGGGTGGGAGCGGAGGGCTGCGGCGGCGCCCGGGGGAGGGCACAGGCCCGGGAGGCCTCCGCCAAGGGCGCGACCGCGCGCGGTGTTGACCGGCGTCCTAGCAACAGGCGGGCGCCGACCGCGGCGGGACAGGGCGCTGGCTGCAGGTGAGTGCCGCCCGGGTCCCCACGCCCACCCCTGCGGGGACTCTGCAGCCGGCCGCGTGGATAGGGAAACCGAGGCCGCTCTCTGGCCCCGCCGCGGCTGCTCTCTCCACCTCCCGAGGGCCGAGGCCCGCCCCCTCCCCCTCTCTCTCCCAGCCTCACTCCTCCCCGCGAGACCTGCGAGACCGGGCCTCGGCCCCCGCCCGGGGACCGTCTGCTCCTTCGTCCCCCCCGCCCCCCGCACGTCCCGGAGCCGCGCCCCCTTCTCCCGCCGCTTCCCGGCCTCTCCTGCCCCTGGTTCCTCTCTCTCCTCCGCCCTCGCAGCTCTGCCTCCCGCTCCTAGCGCGGCCTTCCAGGTCCCCTCAGCGAATTCATCCCTGGACGCCTGGATTCCAGCTCTGACGCCCGCTTCTTGTAATGAGTCTAGTGGGGGCCGTCATCCCACACTAGGCTTAGCTTTGGTTTTACTTAGGGCCCTGCTCGTGTCAGTTTGAAAGTTCGATTTTTCAGAGGTCTTACTGAATAACTCTGCATTCTCAGAAAGCCGTGCATGCGCGGACTCCCGGTGGCTGTTACAACCACCTTTGTAGATCCCAGAGCTGATGACTGACTTTCCATAGCCCCCTAAAGAATTCTGTTGTGCTTCTGCTTAAGTGTTAACGACATGATTCCGGAATGGGTTTCATTTCACTAATGATGCTGGAAGCTTGAAATTGACCCTTAAAAAGAAAAGCAATCCATGGTGTCTATTGGATAAAGAGAAAAATGAGTGTTAAGTGATTCCCAGTTTATGTAAACATCCCAGTTTATGTAAACACGTAACTAAAACCTTTTTCCCTTTTAATCTTTAAACTTATTTTCTTTACTTCAAAGGTATGTGCTATATATTTATATGGATTCATTTTAACTATGGTTCTTAAGCTAACGGGGATTGGCAATGGGTAGAAACTGGACAGTGACTGTTCTTGATTTTTAAATCTTAGTTTCGAGTTGTACTAACCATTTTTGAACACCATTTATTTATTTATTTTCTAATAACATTGAACTTGCCTTCTGGATTGTTATAGGCCACTCTGAGGTTTACTTAAGCCCACCAACCTTCTTGAATAAAAATCTTGTGCATTGCTACGGTTCACTAGACTTGGAAATACAATTTGAATAGATTCAAATGTTACATTTCTGTCAAAATTTAGCTTGATGAAAATAACGATTTTACATTTCTTAGTTCTGTGTTAAGGGTCCTTCAAGGAGTTACTATATGGTATGTTGACTACAACAGCGTTAACATAATCTATGTTAATTTCACAGAAGCAATCTTTATAAGATGTCCAACACAAATGTTATGTTTAAGATGAAAGAACTGTTCACCTAATCCTTTCCGTATAAGATAAAGCTATTTGCACGCATTTTAGACTATTTTACACAACACTGGGAAACTTGAGAGTCTCAAACATACACATCAAATATGTTTATGTGTTTAAATCTAAAGCTTTCCTCATCAATTAGCAATAGAAATAAAATCCTGGAATACTAAAACAAACGCCCAGAACAAATTCGTGCACTAACTTCTACATTTTATTTCATGAACACTTTGGTATATATGTCTGGATCAGTTGTTCAGAACCTGTCTGATCCAGTCCTTGTTTTTATGACAAATATTTTGTAATGCTGCTTTATTATCCTGAAATCAAGATCATAGATTATAATCCTACATATTTAATATAGTTTTAAATATCTATGGCATGCTAACTATAAAATGAAAGAAAATAACTGAAATAAAATATCAGCATGTAAACACTAGAGTATCACTACACTAGAGTATATAAGGAAGTAATCAGATTCCCAGCCTTACACAGAATTACTGTGAACACTGCAGCCCCAAATGCAGACTGATACAGACGTGTCATTGCAACTTAAATTTCTCAAATAGCATTGCCATCAATGGTGTTATTTCCCAAAATGCTGAGCTCTTGGTAAAATTCCATGTAAAACAAAGTATGTACAACCTTTCTTTCCTTTATGATAGCTACACGTCTGGGAAATTCAGGGTGTATTAAAACGGTGACAAAATACTTTGCAATTTTTGCAAAGTGCAGGAAAATTCTAGGCTCAGATAGTGCTTATCTGAAGTTTTTCACTTACCAGATGCCTGGAGGTTACAGCAGAATTCTTCCTTCTGAGGTACTGTCCTGCACAAAAGGATATTTTACATCCTTGGTCCTCAACGCTAAAGACTGGTAATGCCCCCTTTCCTATCATGTTGATAACTAGACATCTCTATAAAATGTCTACACTCTTTATCAGCAGAAGGTACTGATCTTTTGTGATCCAATGATCTCCTGTGATTGAATTTAATAGTTCTAAGATTTAATACAGTACAGAATGTAAAATCTACAAATCTAATCTTTGTACTTTGAACCTTTGTAATAATGATGGGAGAAAAAAGCTAATTTTATTCTATGTTTAACTTTATAACCATTCTTCTAATATTCTGGAAGAAAGACTTTATTGGTAAGTGTTATTACAATGAGAAAACAAACAAGTATAGATTATCTGCAAAAAATGTCTTATAATTTCCTTACAAAGTCAGAATTTGTTTTCTAATTGGTTCTTATTTAATGTTACAGATATTGTTATTTTTTAAAAGATCTTTTACAGACTAATTTCTATTTAGCCAATGTGAAATTTGTTTCACTTGAATTTGTTTTAAATTTTACTGCTAGACTCTTCTGATAACTAATTTAGATAAAAAGGCTGAAAGACTCTCACTTATTCCTACATCTCTTACATTAACTCCTAAGAAGGTTGTGAATTACAGTAAATGTCATTCTGGGCAGGATATATGGGCAGGGAATGTGGTATTTGGATTGTCCAGATATTCTGGTAATAGGATCTATGTGTCCTACATCATTTTTCAGAAAAAAAATATATTTTGCAATACTGTTCTTATTCTATTTCTTTTTTAACTCAGAAGGCACTTGGGGAACGCAAAGCTATCAGAATCATGTTAATCCGTCATCATTGTGATGATGCAGATATTATCACTGTAAGATACTAAGGATAAAGTATTCCACTTAATAGTATAATTCTAAACAGTGTATGTCCTAGTTCAAAGGAGTGTTTGTCCCTGAAACTGCTGGCTGCCAACAGAGCTGTGAACCAAAGCCCTGAATACCAACCTCTTTCACTTCTTTTTCCACTCTTGGAGTTTTTTTGTTTGGGTTTTATGCCTATCTGTTTGAATCCTCTCTCTTAGGCCCCAGGGAATTAGAAAGAAGTTACTAACTTCAGGGCAGGCAAATACCAGAAAGTTCTTAAATACTAGTTAGTTTTACCTAGTGCTGGTTTACTACTTTCTTGAACTGAAGAGCAATTAGATAATCTTAAAGAAATCACTCTTCTAAGTTTAATAAGCAGAATGTGGGGTGGGGAGCACTAACGTAAAGTCTTGAAAATGAAAAATGTTTCAAGGAAACGGTGGATACTATTGTCTCTTTCTGTTTCTACTCTGATGTAGTGGTTGTGCTAAGCAGGTCTGAGCACTGGTGGGTCCCATGGGTGTGGCTCTGGCGAAATTGGCACAGTGGACCGCTGCTGGACATGGAGCTGGAACCCTGGAAATAACCCCTCTAAATGAAGCAATATTGAAAGAAATTATTATGTTTGTGGAGAGTTTTATCTATAAATATCCACAAGAGGCAAAATTTGTTTTTGTGGAACCCCTTGAGTGGAACACAAGTTTGGGACCTTCAGAATTTGAATCAGGTTATGTTGTCAGGTAAGCCAGTTAATTGCTTCTAGTATTTGATATCTTCATTGTACACATCTTCATCAATTATTTCTAGGTTTGGGGGCAAGTCATCTAACCTCTTTGAATCTCAGAAGTCCTCTAAACAAGGGATTGTGAACCAGAGACACACAGGTGAAGTCTGAGATTTGGTTTGGCCAACAAAGTATCTATCTAAGTTTTAAATTTAAAGTTTTTAAAAGAAATTTTACTTTTTAATTTTTGTGGGTAAATTTCTTTTGACATTATCCAGGTCACTACATTGCCAACATTCATTGCTGCTTTCTGCCCAGCCTTTCCACCCATATGTTTGTGGAATCTCGCTATGTTGCTCAGGGTGGTCTCAAATACCTGGCCTCAAGTGATCCTCCCTCCTCAGCCTTCTAAAATGCTAGGATTACAGGCATGAGCCACCACACCGGGTCATCCATATTCTTTTGAATTTTATTTTCGTAAGTTTGTGGGGTACTTCTGTATTACCTGCTGGATTCCGGGAGCCATTGCTTTCGTGACCTCTGATGTAGACGAAATCTCTTCTGATATTTAAATTGATCAATTCTTGGGAATAGCAGTAGGAGGTGGGGTGGGAGGGTGATAAATGATTAATTTTGATTTTGCTCGATATAAGGTAGAGAATTCTTAAGACTTAGTACTGTCTTCAGATGACAGCCTTTCAAATATGAGATGGAAAAAATTTTTTACCTCCATTTCAAACAGTGAACTATCTCATTCAAACATGGTGAAAATATATATATATATATATATATATATATATATATATACACATACACATCAATTATATAAATATAATTGTATAAGAATGTATTATTTCATTACACATTATAATTATACAAGAAATAAGCTAACAAATATACACACACACATATATAGGTACATACACACACACACACACACACACACACACACATTCACACACACAACCCTATATATATATTTTGCCAGCCTCAGTTTATTTTTACACCTTAGGCATTCTATTTTTTACTGCCTTGTTCTTCTTTTGTTTGGATATGAACTGTTAAAGTCCGATCATGTCAAAAAAAGTTCCCTAGCCAGCCAAAGCTTCCTGGAGCAGCTGTTTCCCCTTTCTCCCTTTGGGATTATTTGTGAGAATAAAGTCAGAATTTCATTTTTAGAACTGCAGCAAAACCATTCTTAAACTGCATTTCAAGAGCTCTTTAATTCTGATGTTGCTCAGCCTTCTCTCTGAGTTGTTTGAAATCTTATTTTTTTTTTTTTTCTGGAGACGAAGTCTTGCTCTTTTGCCCAGGCTGGAGTGCAGTGGCATGATCTCGGCTCACTGCAACTTCCGCCTCCTGGGCTCAAGCGATTCTCTTGCCTCAGTTCTTCCTAGTAGCCGGGATTACACGTGCCCACCACCACGCCTGGTGATTTTTTTTGTATTTTAGTAGAGAAGGGATTTCACCATGTTGCCCAGGCTGATCTCAAACTCCTGAGCTCAGGCAATCCACCTGCCTCGGCCTCCCAAAATGCTAGAATTACAGGCCTGAGCCACCGCGCCCAGCCTGAAATCTTATTTTTTTTAATGGTGCATTTTTATTTCTAACTGTGCCAGTGGTAACTTTCTACAGAAGTGCTTGTCATTTCTGTGTTGTTCAGCTTTCTTCCTAACCTTTGAAATATGATCTCCTACATAAAACCAATTAAAAACATATTAACTACTCTGCAGATCGTGGTGGCTCACACTTGTAATCCCAGCACTTTGAGAGGCTGAGGTGGGCAGATTACCAGAGATCAGGAGTTAAAGACCAGCCTGGCCAACATGGTGAAGCCCTGTCTCTACTAAAAATACAAAAATTAGCCTGGCATGATGGTACATGCCTGTAATCCCAGCTACTCTGGAGGCTGAGGCAGGAGAATCACTTGATTCTGAGAGGTGGAGGTTGCAGTGAGTGAGACTGCGCCACTGCACTCCAGCATGGGTAACAAAGCAAAACTCAATCACACACAAAAAATTAATTACTATTTTTTACAAAAATGCATTTAAAGCAGATGATAGAAAAGAATATCATGATTGTAATTGGTTTGCCTCTGTACGAATTTTTGCTCCAAGCACAAAGATGAACACATCTGCCCCCTAATTAGGTGAGCTGTGACACACGTGACTCAAATCTGTCACTGTTTCTCTTCTCTTCTTGTTCAGATTCTTTTTGCTTTATTTCCATTCTTATATCACAGTGCACAGTTATTTATTTATTTATTATTTGAGACAGGATCTGGTTCTGTTACCCAGGCTGGAGTGCAGTGGCGTGATCATAGCTCACTGCAGCCTCCAACTTCTGGGTTCAATGGATCCTCCCACCTTGGCTCCCCCAAGCAGCTAGGACTATAGGCACATACTACCATGCCCTGTCAATTTTTCTATTTTTTTTTTTTTTTTTTTTGTAGAGACACTATCTCACTATGTTGCTGTGACTGGTCTTGTACTCTTGACCTCAAAAGATCCTTCCACCTTGGCCTTCTGAATTGCTGATATTTCAGACCTGAGCCACTGTGCCCAGCTCTGCATGCAGTCTTTATGCACAATGTTCCCTCCTAAGAAGGACATTTTGACATTTTGAAACAATTACCCCTTGATTTTTATACTTCTGTCACGTTTACTATGCAGCTTTTTCTTGGGCTGATTTCTCAGTCCATTCTTTTTGTGTCTGATCTTTATCGATGCTATCTTTGATGTTGGAAGGGTAGAGAGAGGTATTGCTGTTGTATTAGAAGGAAACCATGCTTGCCTGGCTCTGATGAAAACCAAGATTGCCTTGAAGAAGGCAAAGGGTACAGCTGAGATTTTGGCCATAATGGAAAATACCAGATGCTTTAACATCCAGGTTTTGACTATACTCCTGGTCTACTCCCCAAACCAAAGAAAGTTCAGTAAGCCATAGCCAATCAGGGTTTGCTACAACAGCCAGTGATGTCAACCAGAGATATTCTCCATTGCTCAAAGACTGATTATCAAAACAGTCCCCATGACCTCATCCATTGCCCTTTAGACCAAGAACAGTTTTTTGGCTTCTCTGCTGTTAGTACACTATTTATACATTTATTGAAAATGGGGAAGCTACTTTCCTTCCAGACAGGATTCAGGTCCTGGGCATCCATGTGTAAGGCCAAGATTATCCTGAAGGATTTGAGCTTGGAGTCTCCGGATGTGTTTCTACCAAATAGAAATGTCCTTGGATATTTTAAAGTAAAGGCAGATGCCTCTCCTTGTGGGTAGACCTCTCAGGCCTCTTATTCCAAAACAAGTTAAGTTTTATCTACACTGGAATTCTGCTGAAGTAGATAAGTCACCCTTTTTTTCGTTGGTCTCTGCAGACATTGATGGGAATATATTTATATTTGTGGCCTTAGCTCTCATTTGATGTTGTACATTCCAAATGTACTCTGGGCAACAGTCAATAAAAGTTTGATTATCCTTTTTCTGATTAGGCTAATGAGCATCTGATACTGAAACAGATACTTTAGTCACACACTAGAAAGGTTTTATGTTTCATCAACTGCCTTCTCTACTTTTGTGTCAATTATAGCACTGTCTAAGTACATGATTTGTCTTTTCCTTAGAATTATTCTCAGTGTTTTCATCCTGTTATAACATTTGTCATCATCTCTCCACATTCAGTTTTGGGGTGAGGGCTGGGGATCAAATAGTTCTACTTCATTTCATGGAAGTCACAGACCTCTTTTTCATTTATTTATTTATTTATTTATTTGAGACTAAATTTCATTCTTGTTGCCCAGGCTAGAGTGCAATGGGGCAATCTCAGCTTACCACAGCCTCCACCTCCCAGGTTCAAGCGATTCTCCTGCCTCAGCCTCCCGAGTAGCTGGGATTACAGGCTTATGCCACCACACCAGGCCAATTTTTGTATTTTTAGTAGAGACACCTTTTCTCCATGTTGGTATGGCTGATCTCAAACTCCTGACCTCAGGTGATCTGCCTGCCTCAGCCTCCCAAAGTGCTGGCATTATAGGAGTGAGCTACGTGCTCAGCCAGGTCTCTTTTTTATTATCATTTACAATTGCTTTTGTTCTTATCAGACAGGGTGAAATTCATAATCTTCCTAAAACACCTCAAAATGAAGCCTAAATCTGTTGTAAACTAAGAACAAATGACACAACTCAATGGCAATACCATTTGTGGCACACAGAATGGAGGCACTTTGATTCTTTCGAATGTAGCTTGGGAAATTTATAAATTGGATAACCGTCCAGAATCATGTGAAAATGCTATTACCTGATTTTTTTCCTTCTCTGGCAGAACTACAATATGTTTTTGGAATCAAATGTGCTATAATATTGCCATATTTTAGTTTTAAATTCTCACTCCACTGCATCTCAGTGATATATATGCATTGAGATAAAAATATACTCTGGTAGGAGTTGGGACAGGAAATCAGGTTGCCTGAGCAATGGCTCTCTTCCCCTCAAGAATGCACAATTCATACATAGTTCATACCTTTCTGGACCTTAGTTTTGTGATCAGTATCATGAAAGGCTGAATTTACATGATCTCTAAGGTTACACTCAACCTATAAAATAATATTGTTTTATGAGACAATAAGTATTGCATTTTGGTAAAATTTCTAAGTCACAGTAGTAGGGTCAGTGGCCATAAGTTTTGTTATTGAGCTATTTATTATTTTGTCCCTGAAAACTGCTAAATGGTTTCTTAGCTATAGCCTTACTTTCTATATTACTATTTAGACATACATTTATTAAGTAATAAGACACTAAATGCGGGGGCCCATACCAGTAATTCCAGAACACTAGGAGGTAGAGATGGGAGACTCACTTGAACCCAGGAGTTCAAGGCTAGCCTGGGCAACATAGTAAGACCTTGTCTCTAAAAAATAAATAATAAATAACTAAAGAGACAAATAAATAAACAGCCAGGAGTGGTGGCATGCGGCTGTAGTCCCAGCTACTTGGGAGGCTCAGGGAGAAGGATCCCTTGAGCCCAGGAGTTTGAGGCTGCAGGAAGCTATGATTGTGCCACTGTACTGCAGCCTGGGTGACAGAGCAAGATCCTAGCTCTTAAAAAAACAGCAAACAAACAAAACACACTAAACTCGATACTGGGGGTTAAAGAAAAAAGATATTTTCCTGCTTTCTTGCTTTAGAATATAAACAGAATTTTTAGCTCCTTTCCACAGTTCTGGTTTAAAAGTCTCCATCAGGCCATTGGAGTTTTCGATAGCTTATTCTTCTGACCTTCACAAGGTGGGTGCAGCATTTTCTTTCCAAGAGCTCATTCTTTAGGTGTTAGAAACTGTGAGCCTGATAACTGAAACTTCCTCTTCAAAATCCTGTGTATAGCTGACGTTTTTTATTTAAATCTATTTTTATTTTATTTTGTTTTGATATGGGGGCTCACTCTGTCACTCAGGTTGGGGTGCAGTGGTGCGATGTCAGCTGACTGCAACCTCCATCTCCTGGGCTCAAGTGATCTTCCCACCTCAGCCTTCCAAGTAGCTGAGATCACAAGCATGTGCCACCATGCCTGGTTAATGTAGCTGGCATTTTATTTCTTACTTCTCTGTTAAGTTACAGGCTTCAACTGGTAGGACCAATGAAAAAATGTCACCTGTGCCTTTGGGTTTCTCACCAGGAGTTTCGCTGTCTCCAGTTAAGTAGCTTGGTATCTGTGGCATTTGGTCAGGCTATTTCTTAGCCCTCTTTCCGTCCACTTAGCATAAGTGGCCAGCCCTTGATGTGAGTAACCTTTAGGTAACAGGCCTTTAAGAAATCTCTTCAGTCCTAAGGACATTATTCCAGAAGCTTAATTTTAGAGAAAATACACATTTTGTACATAATGCATGTCATTGACAAGTCTAGACATATTTTATTCATTCCTTTATTCCACAGATGTTTACTAAATGCCTTCTATGTGCAGTTCCTACCTGAAGTCCTGGAGATAGGGCAGTCCTTATCTGCACCTAGCAGAATCGGACTGATAAAGTTCCTCTGTGAGCCCTCTTTTGCTGCTGTAACATATTGCCACAAACCCAATGGCTTAACACACACAAATATATTATCTTATAGTTCTAGAGGGCAGAACTCTAAAATGAATCTGCAGGACTAAAAGCAAGGTATTGATAGGGTTGCATTCCTTCTGGAGGCTCAAGGAGAATTTATTCTTTGCTTTTCAAGCTTCTAGAGGCCCTTCCATTCCTTGGCTCATGACTCATGGCTTATGGCTCCTTGGCTCATGGCCCCACATCACTCCCACTGCTGCTTCCATCAGCCTATCCCTGTCGCTGCTTCTGTCCTTCCTGTCTTCCTACGAACCCTAGTGATTATGTCTGGCTCCTTCCAGATGCCCAGAATAGTCTCCCCATCTCAGGATCCTTGACTTAATTTCCAAGCAAAGTCCCTTTGACATGTTCATAGGTTTTGGGGATTAGGATGTGGCCATTATTCTGTCTCCCATAGTTCCTCTCCTCTTGTTTCTATTCTAGTGAGATCATCAGTAGTAAGTAATGTGGGTCGGTCAGATTTACTTTTTCTGATAAACTAGCAACATTTTACAACTATATATCTAAAAGCACTTCAAAATATGTTAGATTATGCCAGGCATGATGGCTCACGCCTGTAATCCCAGCACTTTGGGAGGCTGAAGCAGGTGGATCCCTTGAGCTCAGAAATTCAAGACCTGCCTGGCCAACATGGTGTAGCCCCATATCTACTAAAACTACAAAAATTAGCCAGGTGTGGTTGTGTGCGCCTCTAGTCTCAGCTACGTGGGAAGCTGAGGTGGGAGGATTGCTTGAGCTCAGGAGGCAGAGGTTGCAGTGACCCGAGATTGCATCACTGCACTCTAGCCTGGGTGACAGAGGGAGACTGTCTCAAAAAAAAGAAAAAAAAAAAGCCAGATCAGGTGTTAAGGTGTCAGCAGTTTCATCAGAGATGGCCTCCTGTAAAACCTAGACAGTTTAGTTAATGTTGGAAGTGGTGGAAATCTATAGAAATATTACTTTCATAAAAATATCTTAATATTTTTAAATGTCAACCTGAAAAAAAAATCATTAAAATTGATAGAAACGCAAAGCTAGGAGACTCAATAACTTTTGATCAGGAAGAGCTCATTTAGAGAAACTGCCTATTATCCCAAGGCAAACTAAATGAAGGAGTTTAGAGTGGGAAAGGAATCCACAGAGAGGATCTAGTTTGTCTTGAGTTTGCTTTTTTTTCATAGCTTTTTTGTTCATAAACACAGCGTAGCCAAGAAAACCCCTAACCACTAATTACTGCGGTGTAAAAATTTTTATAAATAAAATAACATTAGAAATCCCCAAAGCATGAATGATTTTGCAGAACCAATGATTTTTTAAATGTGCCAGAAATCAACATGCTTTAGAGAAACAAAACCAAAAACTGTGACTATTGGAGTTCAATTGTGAATACAAGAAATTGCTAAAAAAAAAAAAAAAATTCTTCCTTGGACATATCCTATTGGTCACTATGGTTGCTGGTAAGTTTGAGGATGTAAGAGTTTGAGTGTGGAAGAAAATGGGAAAATAGATGAGCTACCAACCCGATGTATTTATATTTTCTCTATTTTATAATGAGATATAGGAATAATCTGCCTAAATGTTTTAAATTTAATTTCTACTGGCCTCCAGGTAGCGTGAAGCTTTCAATTTTTTTTATTTTTATTTTTTAGTGAAACAACGGTCAAATCAGAAGAAGTTGATAAAAATGGACAGCCTTTGCTATTTCTCTCTGTACCACAAATTAAAATTAGGAGCTTTGGGCAGCTGTCATGCTTGTTATTTATTGCCAAAACTGCGAAGCTGAGGGAAGCACAAGCATGTGTTGAAGGTGATCTTAGTCCTCCAGTCTGTGATTTGTACTTGTAGAAACAGTCTTGCTGGAGAACTGGGGCAAGGGTGGGAGGGTCATTTGTTAGAGTCTCTTGAAAAAAGTTCTACAATCTACAAGGTATAAAGTCAAATGTACAACTTCATGAAAATGTTATTAATTTTCCTTGGCTGCAATATTATGCTCCTATCAAATTTCTGCTTTAAAATGAAAGGCCTGCTACATTACCACTAGTAAGTTTCTAGGTTTCTAGTTTTAGCATGTGGTTTGAAAGAGAACTTTCTCAGCCTCTGGAAAGCACAGGGGGGCTGTAGCCTGTTAGGTCAGCGTCAGAAGACAGATGACAAGGGCCGGCCTCTGAATCCACTCTCTCCCTCGGCATACTGCTATGATGAATGAAAATCTATTTCCTTTAAAATGAATGTGCACTCTTCCTTTAGCAGAGACAGCCTTTAATAATCTCTCTTTCCACTTTTCTCAGCCGTATTCCATTGTGGACCTCAGCCTTCTGTGAATAGTTACAGTCATTCAACACTGTGGCAAATATTTTTCTTCTTCTTAAAGATATGTGATGTTCGCACTATCATCTAATCATCTAACATGCAAAAAATGAATATATTTGCCTGCTATAATTGTAAATGTTTCTTATGAGTAGAAATACCTAATCATAGGTAATGATGTATGTGTTTTGCTTTTTGGAATTATGTGACCAGTGGGTTTCTGGCACACGGTATTTGAATTCTGCCCATTTCTGTGTGAGATGGGAAGATGGTCTTTTTTTAAGATCTAAACCTCAGGACTGCAGGGGTTTTTTATGTCTTTCCTTATTAGGTGAGAGTATCAAGTCTTGAAGAGTAAAGCTGAATTCAAGAAGATAGTTAATAGATGGATTGTTCATTCAATTCAACTTAATTGATAGACATAATACATAGATTACTATATAGCTAGATACTTATCCATTAGCTAAATACTTATCCTTTGCTGCATTTTGCTGTTTCTGCAAGAATTTTGCCTTAGTTTCAGGTCCATGTTGCATGGTATATCGCAATTTGGTAGTCAGGTTTATGTCATTCCTCAGAATTCACCAATTATGTCTTTTTGTCATCTGTGATGACAACCATAAGATTGTTAAGTTGAGATGCTCAATAAATGGTTAATTCCTTGGTATTCTTTGCTCTGTTCTTCTTTCCTCCAGTGAAATCCTCTTCTCAGCCCAAAGGCCATGGCATATCCCATGGCCACATGGGAAGGTTAATGCCATCACTATACTTTTCTTCATGTCATTTAAGTCAAGCTTTCTAAATTAGTCTCATAGGCCTTCCTCCCACAACCCCATCTCAATGTATATGTATTTTCATCTTTCTCAAATTTTTTCATTCTAAACAAGGGTTTTCCCCTTTCTCCTTCAATTTCAACCATATCGGATTTTGACAGTTACCAAATTCTGTTTTCAGCATCTCTAGGTTCATCTTTCACATGTGTCAGCCTTGATCATGAAGTGGTGTTTGTTTTTCAATATAATGTTAATATATGTATGTATGTTTTTATGTATGTATATGTTGCTAGATGTGTTTTCCAACTCTAAGATTACATGGCATTGTGAATATCAAGCAGTTTGAACAGGTGCAAAAGATTGGTAGTGGGTCTGTAGGCTTAGGAAAGCATGCTATTTTGGAAAGAAAGCTTTTATAAATACCCAGCACTGGTACACACACCCACATACAAACATGCACATATAGTATGATAAGGAGACCATTATTTCTCTGTCTTCAAATAAATTTAATGTATGTTCCGATCAATGATATACTAATTGAATGTACGGTCTGAACAATGCCCCACAGCCAATGAAAAAAGAAATAATGAATGGAGGTGCTGGTCTTTGTGCTATTAGGGAGTTATGTAGATGATATTATAATATAAACTAGAACATCTTATGAGATAGAAGAAATTTCCTAAAAGCAATAGAATCTCAGACATAGAGATGAATTCTAATTGGGTTGATTAGAAAAAGCTTGATGAAAGAAACACATTTGAATAGATTTTGAAGGATTTATTAGTCTTAATGTTTGTTGTGCTAGAAGACAAAAGGGTAATTTTTATTTCTATCTTTTCTTTTTTTTTTTTTTTGTCAGCTAACAGAGACCCCATAGTAAAAATCCTGGGCTCCGATTATAATACAATGAAAGAAGACTCAATTGCATTAAATATTCTTGATAAAATTACCAGAGATGATGATCCTGAAAGTGAAATTAAGAAGAAGATTGCTATGCTGCTTAAGCAATTGGATCGGCACCTCCTCAATCTTTCTCTAAAACATATTTCGTTGTGAGTCATTTTTAAAAAGGAACCTCTATTGTATTGAGCCAAGATTGTACCACTGCACTCCAGCCAGGGTGACAGAGCAAGACTCTGTCTCAAAATAGATGGATAAATCAATAATAAATAAATTTAAATTAAAAAATTAAAAAATAACCTTTAAAAATTAGTTAGAAAGTTGCTTTCAGAGTTTTAGAAAAAACACAAGAAAAATGAAGTATGGAAGTTATTGTTGTGGATTTAACTTTACATTTTATTGGAACAAACAATTTTCTTGGGATTCATTTATTCTAGTTCTAAAAATTAAAAGTTGCAGGTAACATCGCTACAACATTCTGGTGGGGTTTCATGCAATTCTGAAGACATCAGGTGGCCTCATTATTTTCAAAGGCTCTTAAGACTATTATGCAAATTACTAAATTATAATGCCAATATCATGTAGAGTTTGTATAGTCCAAAGCATGTTCATTTTGCTAATATTTTTACTATTAGAATATTAACAGTACAAAATAAAGTGAATATTTAATGGAGCACATTTAATGTTGCATTAAACATGAATCACTAATGTCCTGATGTGTTGACAGTGCTGCTATAAAATTATAGCACAGCTAAAATTAACTGCAATTTTAATTATAAAAAAAGATATTTATTGTGATATAATGAAATGTGTTCACGCTTTTCCTGTAGATTCTGTTTAAGGTATTTAAGCTGACATTTTAAACATTTATTTCAGAGAAATAAGTTTAAATCCCATGACAGTGAAGAAGGATATAGAACTGCTCAAACGTTTCTCAGGAAAAGGAGACCAAACAGCCTTGGAATCTATTGAATACACTTCAGGTTTGTTGCTTTTTCAGGCTCATTTTATGTTATTTACATTTTTATAATTATATTTTCAAAATGCTTTCAATGTCTACATTACAGGAGAGGGTTTAAGAAGGGGCAAACTTAAAATTTCCACAATATTTATTTTGTGGAAGCCAACACTTTTTACCAAACTCTAGGTTAAGGGACTCTTGTTAATTGCTTGATGATTGGTTTCAGATTATGAATTTTCAAATGGATGTCGAGCCCCACCTTGGAGACAAATTCATGGGGAAATTTGTTATGTGCTGGTGAAACCTCACGATGGTGAGACTCTGTGCATTACTTGCAGTGCAGGAGGAGTATTTTTAAATGGTGTAAGTAAATTTTTAAAAACATAACTAAAGCCAGTGGACTTTGGTTGTGAGCCGTAAATGTCTCAAGGGTTGTGTCCCAATGACGACAGAGAATGAATCATTGTTCTGTGGGATGGAAGCTGATTCCTTTGATATATGCTTTCTGGGCAAATCCAAAATAGCTTCAGAATTAGCTCTCTTATTCCCCACTGCAGGTCATTAAGCCAATCTGATAAGAAATATTCCATGGTGTATATGTGCCACATTTTCCCTGTCCAGTCTATCATTGATGGGCATTGGGGTTTCACCATATGGCTGAGACTGGTCTTGAACTCCTAGACTGAAGTGATCCACCTGCCTTGGCCTCCCAAAGTGCTGGGATTACAGCTATGGGCCACTGTGCCCTGGCCCCTTTTAAAAATTCTTGGTGGAGCCAATTCAAACTCCCAATGTCCCTCACTCTGGTTTCTCCCTCCTGGGAAGTCACTTTCCTCCGCCGCTGCAGCTCCAGAGACTTGAGAACAAATGCCAAGGTCGAGGGTGGCAGAGCTGCCGTCTTGTGGCCCAGACTGACCTGCCGGCCCTCCTGTGGCCCTTGCCTTTCCTTCTTAGGGATAGTGGCTTGCGGGGGAGGTGGGCTGGCAGGAACAAGCCGAACGTTGTTAGCACTTGTATCTGGTTTGGTCCACGTGACGTCTTAAACAATTTTATTGCTTTCAATTCAGTACATTTTACATAAAAACCCAGGTTTCTGGCATGTCTTGAGAAGCTGGACCATTTGGTGACTCCGTGTCCCAAGGGAGTAGTCAGCTGAGAAGGTTCCCTTAGACCCAGTTTGTTTCATCAGTTCACACAGTCCTGCTTGGCCCACACGCTCCTTTTCCTGTCCAGCCCCTGCAGGCATTTGAGTTTTCAAGCTGCCTTTGTTGTAATGGCTTTGGAATAGCTTGTGTTATTTATAGCGCTCCCATTTATTTCCTGTAGGCCACACACATTTTGACCCAAGTAAGAACCATGTACCGAGATATTAAGAGGGGCAGGGAGGGGGTGAAGGTCTGCAATTGCCTACCCTCACCTTCTAATTCCCTATCGCTGGTTCAAGTCAGGGAGAGAGTCTTCCAACAGCGTCCCTTCCTCAAAATGCAGGTGGCTGGGGAAGAAGATGATGGTGTGTCCCCACTTGGACCAGGTCCTGGCTGCCCTGGACACCATTTCTGTTGCTTGGGTTGCGTCGTGGGTTCACACGGGGTCTTGAACATCGTCAGACAATGGTGGTGACCTCACCGCCCCCAAATGCCGTGCATCCTTCTTGGAGTGCATTGCTCAGGTTCCCTCTGCCTGAGCCAGGCAGCTCTCCACAGGCCCCTGCCCCAGCACTGGCACACAAGAAGCAAGAACAAAGCCTTCACAGCATTATTTCCTTTTAATATTTAAGTGAAAGTAGGAACCTAATTCCTTTTGGCACAATTGTTTTTTCTTCTTTAGGGAGACAGATATCGTACAGTGGAATTCAAAACATTTTGTTGGTTAGGTTGTGCTAAACAGTATTAAATTCTTCCACATTTTAAAAGAAGACATATTCCTTATCTAAACCATGAATATTTCAATAGAATGTTTTAAAGCTTTTTGTTTTAAAATAACTGTGGATTCACAGGAATTGCAAGAACAGTGTAGAGCAGGTTTGTATGTGTTTCACCCAGTCTTCCCCAATACCAGTATCTTATAGATTTATAATATGCTATGGAAACTCATGTTAAAACCTAATCCCTCTTGTAAAAGTATTAAGGGGTGGAAAATCTGACTATGGTATTTGAGAAGTGGGATCTTTGGGAAGTATTTAGGATTAGATGATGTCATGAGGGTGGAGCATTAGTGGCTGTTTTATAAGGAGAGACTTAAGCCAGCATGCTCAGTCCCTTCACCATGTGATGCCCTGTACCATCTTGGGACTCTGCAGAGAGTCCCAAATAGCAAGAAGTTCCTCACCAGATGCAGCCCCTAGATTTTGCAATTCCCAGCCCCCAGAACTCTAAGGAATCAATTTCTTTGCTTTGTAAATTACTCAGTCTCAGGTATTTGAGTTATAGCAACAGAAAACACACTAAGACAGTACAATATCAAAACGAGGAAACTGACCTAGTTACAATCCAGAGACTTTATTCAGATTTCATGAACTTGTGTGTGTATGTGTTTCTAAACAATTGTCACATGTATAGATTTCTATAACCACTACCTCAATCAAAATACAGAACTGCTCCATCCCTCCCAATATCCCTCATGCTGTCCTCTTATTGTCACATCTGTTCTTTGCCAACCCCATGCAACCACTAGTCTGTAAATAAAATTATATCATAATCACCCTTTTAGAGATTGGCTTTTTTCGACCAGGCATGGTGGCTCATGCCTGCAATCCCAGCACTTTGGGAGGCTGAGGTGGGTGGATCACCTGAGGTCAGGAGTTCAAGACCATCCTGCCAACATGGGGAAACCCCATCTCTACTAAAAATACAAAAATTAGCCGGGCATTTAAAAAAAATTGCTGATTAATATTCCTTGGTATGTACATACCGTTGTGTGTTTAACTCTTCTTACATTGATGGACATCTGAGCTGTTTCCATTTTTGGCTATTATGAAAAAGCTGCTGTGAACATTTAAGTACAGATTGTGGTGTTCCAATATGACCTTTTGTTTATCATTTTCAAGAGAAAAACATACATTGTTCTTTGTAGAGAAATTACCATAAAAAGACTGATCTCGACTTCCCTTTTACAATCCACCCCACATGTCCGCCTCCTCCCCTCCCTGTTAGAGTCATTCACTCAAAACACTTTCATTGAGCATTTGTTGTGAGTGAGGTTGTTGCACAGGCTGCATCAGATCCTGCTCCCTGAAGATGCATTCCAAACACACAAACATGATTGTAAGGTTTGTTTCCAAGGATAAAACGAAGAAACTGAGGCCAGCACCAAAATAATCCAATGCAAGGGAATTTATTCAGGCTCCCGAGTGAGGTTCTGCGGTCCGGACAGGAGGAGCCAGAGAAGTCACACGGACTCCTCTTAGACAGGGGGTTTTATAGGGAGTGAAACAGCTCGATTGGTTGTGGGAGAGCAAGACTGCTATTGGGTAAGTTACAAGACTTGACCTAGGACTTGGCTTGTTGTTGGTTGGAATTACTTGCCTGCTATTGGTTGTTAAGACTCGACTGCTAT
>CAUYQU010089289.1:0-14046 GCA_963574635.1 Cheracebus regulus | reverse complement strand
TACTTGGGAGGCTGAGGCAGGAGAATTGCTTGAACCCAGGAGGTGGAGGTTGAAGTGAGCCGAGATCATGCTATTGTGCTCCAGCCTGGGCGACAGAGCCAGACTCTGACACGATTAAAAAAAAAAAAAAAAAAAAGGCATAGTCCAATGGAACAGAATAGAGAGCAAGAAATAAATTTACATATTTACATTGAAATGATTTTTGACAAAGGCCTCAAAAACATACATTGGGGAAAGGTAATGATGCTAGAAAAATTAGATATCTATATGCAGAAAAATGAAAATGCATCCCTATCTCTCAACATATTAAAAAATCAACTCAAAATGGATTAAATACTTAAACATAAGGCATGCATTTATAAAACTACTGAAGGAAAACATAGAAGAAATGCTTCAGGATGGTGGGTCTAGCCTACAATTTTATGGTTAAGACCTCAAAAGCACAGGCAACAAAAATGAACAAATAAGCCTATGTTAAAGTAAAAACCTTCTGCATGGCAAAGGTAAGAATCAACAGAGTAAAGAGACAACTTGTTCAATGTGAAAAAATATTTCACCTAAGGAAGGGCTAATATCTAGATTATACAAGGAACTTAAACAATTCAAGTGTAAACAAGCCAGCAAACAAACAATCCCATTTAAAAGTAGGCAAAGAACATAGTTATTTCTCAAAAAAAGACATAAAAAATGGCCAATACCCATATAAAGACATTGCTCAACATTACCAATTATCAGAGAAATGCAATTTAAAATCATAATGAGACAAAATGAGACATATTGTTACCCTAGTGACAACTGATATTATTAAAAAGTAAGAAATAATGTTGGCCAGGATGTGGAGAAAGGAAAGATCTTATTACTGTTTGTGAGGATTTAAATTAATGCAGCCACTATGGAAAGCAGTATAGATATTTCTGAAAATCTAAAGATAGAACTACCATTCAATCCAGCAATCTCACTACTGGGTATTTATCCAAAGGAAAAGAAATCAGTATGTCAACAAGATATCTGCACCTCACAATGATTGCAGCACTATTCACATCAAAGTTATGGAATCAACATAAGTGTCCATAAACAGATAAATGGACAAAGAAAACATAGTATATATACACAATGGAATACTATTCAGACATCAGAATGAAGTCATATCATTTGAAGCAATATGGATGGAACTGAAGGTTATTATTTTAAGTGACATAAGCCAGGCTCAGCAAGACATATATCACATGTTCTCGCTCATATATGGGAGAGTCAAAAATTGATCTCATGGAGTTAGAGAGAAGAATTATGGATGCCAGAGGCTTGGAAGAGTAGGGTTCATCTGAGTAAAGAGGGGTTGGCTAATGGATAGAAGGATACAGTTAAATAGAAGAAATAATTGCTAATGTTTGATAGCAAAGTAGAGTGACTAATGTTAACAATAATGTACTGAATATTTCAAAATAGCTAGAAGATCTGAAATGTTCCTAAAACAAATAATAAACATTTGGATACCCTAAATACTTTAACTTGATCATTACACATTCCATTCATGTAACATAATATTACATTTTTCATAAATACACATTAGATATCAATTAATTAGGTATCAATTAAAATTTTTTTAGGTTAACTAAAAAATAGCAGAATTATTAAGGACATGGAGAAAGAAGAACTTTTATAATTGTCAGTATAAACATAAATGAGTACACGCGTTAATGAAAATAACATAGCGGTTTCTCAAAAAACTAAAATAGAACTATCATATGACCCAGCAATTCTACTAGTGGGTATATACCTCCTTCCACTCAAAAAAAGAAAGAAATCAGTATATCAAGCTCTCTGCACTCCCAGGCTTTTTTGCAGCATCATTCATAATAGCCAAGATATGGAATCAACATAACTGTCCATCACTGAGTGAATGAATGAAAAAACTGGCATATATACCAAATGGAATACTATTCAGTCATAGAAAATAATGAAATACATTTATTTGCAGCAATATAGATGATCCAAAAGACATTATGCTCAGTAAATTAAGCCAGGCACAGAAATAAAAATATCACATGTTCTACATCACACAAGAAAGCTTAGAAGTTAATTATATGGAAGTGAAGTGTAGAATATTGGTTGCCGAGGCTGTGAAGAATATGAGTAAAGGAGGGATAAAGAGAAGTTGATTCTGGATACAAACACATAAATAGAATACATTCTCCTGTTCAATAGCACAGTAAGGTTACTATAGTTATTGATAATTTAGTTTATGTTTCAAAATAACTAAAAGAGAAGATTTAAAATGTTCTCAACACAAATAAATAATAAATGTTTGAGATGATGGATTATCTCAATTACTCTAATTCAATTTCTGAACACTGTATGCATATATCAAAACATCCCTAGGAAACTTATAACTACATATATTATTATGCATCAGTTAAAAACCCAAATAAACATCCAGGTAAAAGATAAAGATTGGTTCAAAAAGCAAAACTCAATTATATACTGTTTACAAGAGACACAGCTAAAACAAAACTGAAGTTGAAAGTGAAAGACTCATGAAAGATAGTCATGCCAGCAATAATCAAAATTGAGTAGAGCCATATAAATATAAGACAATAATAAACTTTAAGGCAAATAGCCTTTCTAGAAAGGAAGAAATCTATTTTATGACAGTGAATTGTTCAAAAAGAGACAATAATTTGTCTGTGCACAGCCTCAAAATATATAAAATTACCAACTACACAGATAGTTAGAAAAATTCACAATTACAATGTAAAATATTCACATACTTCTCTGTGACTGACAGAATAAACATACCAACACTTCAGTAAGTATACAAAAATTTGAACAATACAGTGAGAAAATCTGGTCAAAAATTAGTTCAGCCATTGTGAAAGACAACGTGGTGAGTCTGCAAAGACCTAAAGACAGAAATGTCATTAGGCCCAGTAATCTCATTACTTGGTTATAAACCCAAAGGAATATAAATCATTCTATTTTAAAGATACATGCATGTGTATATTCATTGCAGCACTATTCACAATAGCAAAGACATGGAATCAAGGTAAATGACCATCAATAATACTGTAAATACATAAAATATGGTACATAGACACCATGGAATACTATACAGCCATAAAAATGAGATCATGTCCTTTGCATAAACATGGAAGCAGCTGGAGGGCATTATCCTCAGCAAACTAACACAGGAAGAGAAAATCAATACCACATATTCTCACTTTTAAGTGGGAGCTAAATGATGAGAACACATGGACACATAGAGGGGAAGAACACACACTGAGGCCTTTTGAAGGGTGGAAGCTAGGAAGGAGGAGAGGATTAGGAAAAATAAATAATGGATACCAGACTTAATATCTGGGTGAGGAAATAATCTGCACAATAAACCTCCATGACACAGTTTATTTATGTAGCAAACCTGCATTTGTACTCCTGAACTTAAAATAAAAGGTAAAAAAAGGAAGGCAAGAAACAATTCTGATATTTAAGCAATAAGATTAAGGCATTATCCTATTCCTTGATACTAAAATCAATAATAATACTAATATTTATCTAATGCTATGTGGTAGTCAGTTATAAGTGCTTTATATGTATTAATTCATCTTATCCTTATATAATTCTCATGCAATAGGTGTTAGATTATATCTATTCTATACACAAGAAAATTGGTATGTAAAGAAGAGGTTACTTAAATTTCCCGAAGGCAAATATTTAATACATGGCAAAGTCAAGATTTAAACCAAGGCAGTCTAACTCACAGGTAGGTGTTCTTAATAGCTGCACTATACTGTTGATGGTAAATGAATTGTTAGAACTAGAGTTTTATTTTAAAAAATGAATTAATTTATTGGATAACATTATTAAATATTCATTTTCAGAGGTTATGGTTGCCTTAAACTCCTTTTTAATTTTTCTCCAGAAGCTTATAAGTCCACATTGTTTTGTTAACTAGTGAGAGAAGTGAAACCTGTGACTATGAAACAGAGTTAATAAGACTAAACGTTTGATTTTGTAAGATTGTGCTCAAATCAACCAAAAATCTAGTCCAAGGATCAGCTTGGAACTGATCACTGTAGCATGAAAAGAAATGCCAAGGGTGCTTCATAAGTGAATTTAATGATGAATGGCAATACACTGCATTTTAAGGATATTTCTAATAAGATATATACGGATCAATGCCTGGCCAAGTGTAGTTCCACAGCATTTAAAATGAACTGAAACATAAAGTGATGATTAGATTAATGACTCTTATAGGTAGTGCTAATTTGGAAAGTAAAAAAGGCATCTTGAAATCAATATGCTAATGTATATAGAAACTCTATATCTAGTTAGTTTCTATATTCAAGCTTATGAGAATTGTATACAAATTGTCTTGCAATAAGGATATCATGTTTGTTATTCTCATGAGTTAGATAATAAAACACTGTGACATACATTTACTAAACTTCTGTCTTTACTTAACTGAGGCTTTTAGACATCTTATACAGATAAATGAGGTAATCTTAAAATCCTTAAGGCTTCAAATGCCATTTTTTGCTTTGCACATTTATGCTATATTTCCCCCAACACTTCATAGATTAATCACATTATTGTCACTTCATAGATTACTTAGATGGAACCCATTTGCAAAACTGAAACATTGTGGAAAATTGTTTTAAGAAGAAAGAAAGAATAAAACTTAACTTTAAAATATACAAAGTATAAAATTTCTCCCCAAATAAAGCTCTCCTGATATATCATTTAAATTCCTCCCCTTAAATTGTCATACCCCCAAGCAACAGTTCTCATTTATTCCTTTCTTGTTTCCTATACTCATTTTGACTGGAGCTCAGAACAAGTATGATAAACTGGAGAATGATAAAGAAAACAGTACTCATCTGGGAACTTTTATAAACTGAAACTGTAAAAACACTACATAAATTTGGAGCACTACATAAATTTTCTTTGAAACTTTTTTCATCTCACTTCATCTTTCTGAAATATATTAATATATTAATTCTATTTTCTCTAAATTATTTCCTTCCATAGTTAATACAACATATAATTAATTTCAAAATGTTTATTAAGGTATGCTTATCTAAATCAATTTATAATTATTAAGGGTCATATTTCTGATATAAAAATATAAATGAATTTCTTAAATAAAGTTAACACAGAGGTGAAAAAAGAATACCATGAAATACAATTAATGAATAGTCTGAAACCCAATTACTGGCTCTTTTAAATTTCACAAAAATTTTAATTCATCTTCTGGAGAATTTTGGAATCATTTATATTCCCCACAGTTATTATAGAAGACTAAATTTGTCCTGATTATTTTGTAAAGAGGTTCAAATTTATCAATTTGCTGTTGTCTCTGTTAGAAAACTCTTTCTGTGATTCGTATAATATTACATATTCTAGACTTCATTTGTTTGTTCATCATAAAAGTTATGCCATCATAAAAAATATGGCATACCTACTCCAGATCTATTTCTGTAATTTTCTCTATGTCAGTATAGCAGTAATACTGATTCAGTTTGTGATTCCATTTCCATTCACCTTCTCATGTGTGGAAATTTTTTCCCACTCTAGTAAGTCTTAATTTTCAGCGTTAATGTGTGTATTTCTTTCCAGAATTCTTTAGAGAAATTTTAGTAGTCAGTTGGAAGACCATGTACAGTGCTCCTAACCAGCCTTAATTTTAAATTAAAACCCTGTTTGGGCAAGGTGGTTCATGTGCCTGTAAGCCCAACAGTTTGAGACGCCAAGGTAGGAGGATCACCTGAGCCCAGGAGTTAGAGACCAGCCTGAGGAACATAGCAATATTTCATTTCTAAAAAACAAAGTATAAAAAACGAAAAATTAGCCAGTTGTTGTGGCCCACACTTGTAGTGCCAGGTACTCAGAAGTCTGAGGCAAGAGGATGTCTTGACCCAAAGATGTTGAGACTTTAGTGAGCCGTTATGGTGCCACGGCATTCCAGTCTGGATAAAAGTGAAAAGACCCTATCTTAAATAAATAAATAAATACCCCAATGAAGTCATTATCTATCATTATATTAACGATGTCATAATACTGTATGTTTTACTTTACATTGTGATGAAGTGCCATTATTGCTTACTCCAGATAAAACTCCTGCATGCTCTGTATTGTCTTACATATTTTTCAATTAAATTTTTTGGTTTTAAAGTATTTATATATTAGATTCACATTCAGTTGCAGGGAATAATGCAGAGAACACGTCTAGTCCTTACCTAGCTTTCGCCAGTCCTGACATCTTGCAAAACCATAGTACAATATCACAATCAGGGTATTGACATTGATACACTCATGATATCAAGATACAGAATATTCCCAACACCACACCTATTCCTTATGCTGCCCCTTTGTAGTGATGTCCACTCTTGTCACCTCCTTAACCTCTGACAACCATGGTCCGAAAATTTGTTCTCCTTTTTAAAAATAGTTATTTTTTAATACTATGCAAAATGCAATCTTGCAGTATGTAACCTTTGGTGACTGACATTTTATGCTTACCATAATGTTCTGAAGAGACATTCAAGTTGTGCATATCAAAACTTTATACTTATTTTATTGTTAATTATTATTCCATGGAATAAATATAGCGCTGTTTGCTTAACCGTTTATTTATTTGTTTATCTTTTGAGACAGAGTCTCGCTCTGTCGCCAGGCACCCGGCTGGAGTGCGGTGGCGCGATCTCGGCTCACTGCAACCTGTGCCTCCAGGATTCAAGCAATTCTCCTGCCTCAGTCTCCCAAGTAGCTGGGACTACAGACATGCACCCCCACACCCAGTAAATTTTTGTATTTTTAGTAGAGACAGGGTTTCACCGTGTTGGCCAGGATGGTCTCGATCTCTTGACCTCGTGATCCGCCCGCCTCGGACTCCCAAAGTGCTTAACCATTTATTAAGGGCACCTGCATTGTTTCCAGTTCTTAGCTATTATGAATTAAGATGCCATACATACTCATGTACAAATTTTTGTGTGACCAAACTGCATTTTTCTGGGATAAATGCCCACTAATGCATTTGCTGGGTCACACTGTAGTGGCATGTTTAATATTAATTTCCAGAATGGATATAGTATTTCAAATTGCTACTAGTATTAAACAAATGATCTAGTTTTTTTATAGTTTTATTGGTATTTGTTATTATTCATTTTCATCTTTGACATTCTGATAAGTGTATAGTGATATCTCACTGAAGTTCTAATTAGTATTTGACTCCAATTTTTGAACAGCTTTTTATGCATTTATTTGTTATGTGTATGTCCTCTTTGACAAAATATTATTTCATTTACTGCACCTTTTTTCTAAATGGTTTCTTTTATCCTGTTGAGTTTTGACAATTCTTTATATATTCTGTTCTTTCTCAGATACACAGTTTGCAAATATGTGCTCTCAGTCTATACCTTATCTTTTCATTCTTTTTAATAGGAGAGTGCTTCACAGAGAAAAAGTTTTTAATCTGATGAAACATAATTTATCCTACTTTCAATTTATAAACTCTGCTTTTGATGTTATATCTAAAAACTCTTGCTTTGCCCTAGATTCTGTTAAGTTCCTCCTGAGATAGCTTTCCTAAACTTTTTGTAACTTTACATTTAAGTTGTGATCCATTTTGAGTTAACTCTTATATAAGGTATAAGACTTACACTGAAATTTTTCTCCTCTCATTGGGTATCCAATCACTCCAGCACCATTTATTGAAGAAAAACTTTTTTTTTTCCCATTAAATTGCTTTTGCCCCTTTGCCAGAAATCTACTATATTTGTGTGGGTCTATTTTGGGTTTTGCTAGTTCGTTCCTTTAATCTGTGCATCTAGTCTTCCTTCAATACCATATAATGTTGATTATACACAGTATAAAACAACTCCTAAAATTGGGTAGACTTATTACTCCAACTTTACCTCTTCAAAGTTTTGAAAATTATCATATTCTTTAGCATTTCTAAATAAGTCAATTTCAGATATCTTGTCAATATCCCCAAAAATACTTGTTGGAATTTTTATAGGAATTGTATTAAAACTGCATGTCAATTTGGGGAGAATTCACATATTTACAATACCGTGTCTTCATATCCATGAACACAGTTTGTTTTTTTAAAAATTATTTAGGGCTTCCTTGAGTTATTTTATTACTATTTTGCAGTATTTAACACACAAGTCTTATACATGTTTTGATAGGTTGATACCAGAACATTTCATCTTTTTAAGCAACTGTAAATTATATTTTTAATTTTTGTATTAAATGATGTTACATAGAAATACAATTCATTTTATAGGTTTGTCTTGCATTTGTTAAATTGATGAATGCACTTATTAATCTTAGGATTTCTTTTTCTTTGGGTTTTCAACATAAATAATCATGTTACCCAAAAATAAGGAGAATTTTATTTCTTCTTTTCCAAACTGTGTATCTTTTATTTCCTAGTCTTGCATATTTTCACTGGGTAGAACTTTCAGCACTATATTGAACAAGAATGGTGGGAGTGGATATTCTTGCTTCATGCTACTCAATCTCAGGGGTAAAGATTTCAATCTTTTTATCATGAATATGAGCTTTTGTCATGATGAGTATGAAATTCATTAAATGATTTTTCATAACAAATTAAAAGAATCACAAAAAAATAGAATGGTTTTTCAGTATCAGCTCACCTTTACTTACCTGAAATGAACCTTTACTGGTGATTAAATTTGTTTCTATATGTTGATGAATTCGATTGTTAGAATTTTGTTATAAATGTCTACATGTGTTTATGAAGAATATTGTTCTGCAGTTTTGTTTGTCAGTATTCTTTCATCTGGTTTGCATATCTGGGTAATGCTAGTTTCTTAAAATAATTTGATAATGTTCACTCTTCTACTTTCTGGAAGAGATTGTTCAGGTTGGGTGCTAATTCTTTTTAAAATTTTTAATAGAATTATCCAGTCTGACAATCTGGGCCTGAGGTCTGTAGTGATATCTTCTTCTGAATATTGATAATTTTTATCTTGTCATGGTTTTCTTCATCAATCTCCTTACTGATTTTCTGTACTTATCTTCCCTTTATTTCATTGATGTTTCATTTTATCTTTATTTCCTTGTGCTTGTTTTGGGTTTGCTTTACTATTCCGTTTCTAGGTTTTTGAGGTAAGAGTTTAGTGTGTTGATATAAAACTTTTTCTTTTTTATATAAGAATTTATTGCTATAAATTTTCCTCTTGATGCTTCTTTAGCTGCATTTTCAAAGTATTGAGAAGTTATATTTTTGTATTCCTTCAGGTCAATGTATTTTTTTATCTTCCCTTGAGATTTGTTCTTTGACGCATAAATTATTTAGAAGTATAATGTTTAGTTTCTGCTTGAAGACTTTAATGTTATATATTCCTTATTGATTCTTAGTTGGATTCCATTGTTTTCAGCAAATACAGTCCGTATTAATTGAAGGGAACCCTTGTACACTGTTGGTGGGAATGTAAATTAGTACAAACATTATAAAAAGTATTTTTGGGGGGTTCTTCAAAAAACTATTTTAAATTTTTTGATGTTTGGTATATGTTTCAGGATATGGTCTATCTTGGTATATGTCCAATTGCACTAAAAAAGTGTTTAGAGAAGGAAAAGTTAACTACTGCCAGTTAGAAAAAATATCCCAACTCGCTACACAACTATCTAGCGATTTGGGATAGGACACCATCCCAAGGAATAATAGAGTTGGGGTGTTTTATTACAGCTTGGTAAAAATGGAAGTCTAGCCTCCTTACTTGGCCCTTACTACCATGAATGTGGTTAGGATATATATATATTTTTTTGTGCTGTTTGTTTTAGTGTAGAGTGGTTGTTGTCTACAATTTTTCTCTATTGCTGAGTTACCCTTTTCCTGGGTCTTTGTCTAGAATAAGTGGGCTTTTGAGGTGGTGTTTATTTATTCATTGATTTTTGCTTGCTCATGTTGGTTTTTCTGGGTTGTTAACCTCTTCTACTTCAAATGTGGAACATATGAGGGAAATTAAAATCCAGGGAACTGACTAACATGTAGATTTTTGGCTCCTTAAGTCCCAAAATAGGCTGCCTTCTCTCCACCCTTCATGGTTTACTAATGTTTATTTTATATATAAAATATTTAGGGACATTTAGCTGGAAGACAAGGGAATATCTATCTATCTATCTATCTATCTATCTATCTATCTATCTATCTATCTATCTATTCTATCTTCCCTGAATTATATATTTTTAGCTCAGAAAAAGTTTCTCAAACATCACCATGCTATGGTTATGCCTGTCATTCTTAATCTGAGGGGTAATGGTTCAATTTCTTATAAGTAAAACATTCTAATACCTTGTGTTGACAGAATTATTTCTGATTAGCATCATGGTGAAAGGAGTTTTTAAAATTGTTATCCTTTACTACCAGATGAAAATATAGGTACAATAATACTTCTTTAACAACATCATTAAGCAAATAATACAATGCTTAGCTGCAGATGTTTAAAAGGTTGGAGTTGCTTCAGCATTTCATATCTAATATATCTACATTTTCAGATCCTAGGAAAGTAATAATACCTTGCATGTGTCCAGAACATACAAACATTCTTAATTTCTATTTTCTATTTTCCAGAAAATAGAAAAATAATAGAAAATATCTCCTCTGTTTGGCAAACTGAAATGGCAGACACTATTATTTTATTTTTCTTTTCACTGACAGAGACTCTAGAAAGATAATTCTTGTGTTGTAACCTCCTAACAGCTGATTTTATTGCAAGGCAAGCATTGCTTAATTCCTAGGATCAAGAGGGATAGTATTAGAGTGTGTTTTTCAATATTTTAATAACCACAGCCATGTTTACTCATGGGAAAGAAAGGGCAGAAGAAGAAAAATTACTGGAATTCTGTGTGATCATCAAAAATATCATTCCTGTGGGTGACCACAATTTTAAAAGCTTTCATATTCTGCACATAAACTGCCTAATTAGGGAGATATCTGGGTCCTTTGGTTGAGAAATTATATTCAGAGAAAATTAAACAGCTGACTACTGATTTGGATACTGAGTATGTTTCCTACCTATATTGATTTGTATTTTTTAAGTATAATGGAGACCTGAAATATTCAATTAAATGTACAGCAAAGTATTTAATGTATTTTTAAAAGCCAAATTCAAAATTATTATAAATTTAGGTCCTTACTTGCTATGCTAAATTAGGCTAATAGAGGAAAATAATTTAAAGGATCACTTTCAAAATAGAAAACAAATTACAGCTATTTTGCCATAGTGATTCTATTCAAGTATCTTGTGTTGATGTTAAAACAGTATTTTAGAGTACTGTATACGTTAAGGCTGATTTTAATCCTTATAAACTACAATTCATCTTGGAATTAACAGTCTTTAACCTCTGACAATGTAGATATGTCTATGTATTTGTTAATGTGATATAAGATTATGCAATAAGATAGTACAATAATAATAATTCATATATGTCTGGTTTTATTTTTTAATCTTGTTGATGCCCAGTAAGACATACATACTTTCATCAATAATATTAATTTAAGGCTAAAATTTCAAGTAAAATACTTTTTAAAATCTAAATTTTATAACCGATAATTTCTTCTCTTTAAAATTACTACCAGGTTCTAATACAATCTTGGTTTATATCTACATGTGGATAATGATTGCTCCCTAGTTCCAATTAAATACTTTGCATTTCTTAAAGTAACTAAAATAATAATAATAATGGGAATAATTAAGCAGCAGATGTTCAAAGAATAAAGAAAGAATGCTTGCATTGTTTGATCAAAAGTGAATGACGAACTCATGAAAAAGATTAATATTATTGGCATAAGAAATATATCATGAAGTTACCACACAAGCTGGTAAGTGACAAATATGTTTATTAAATTTTTGTGTTCAAGTTTCTTTGAAGCAAAAATCCTCCAAATTTAATTAGTGCATATAATTAAGACATAGATTAATTGCATCTAGGCCTACACACTTCTCTTATTTGTTTACTCTGATAAAAATATGTGTAGTGAAACTGACATTCTAACTTTAACATTTTAATTGATCCATAATAATTGTACATATTTAGGGAGTATAATATGATATTTAGATATAGGTATACTTTGTATAATGATCAAATCATAGTAATTATCATATTCATCACCTCATATGTTTGTCATTGTTTTGTAGTGAGAAGATTCAAAATTCTTTCTTCTGGTGTCCTATTGCAAAGCATGGTGACTATAGTTAACAAATAATGTCTTGTATATTGTAAAATAGAAATTCTCTCTCTTTTTTTTTGAGATGGAGTTTTGCTCTGTCAACCAGGCTGGAGCGCAGTGGCGCGATCTCAGCTCACTGCAACCTCCACCGCCCAGGTTCAAGCGATTCTCCTGCCTCAGCCTCCTGAGTAGCTGGGACTACAGGTGCGTGCCACCACGCCTGGCTAAAAATATCCATTCTCTATTGTAAAAAATTGCAGTCAGGGAACTTTTGATTTTGTGTGAGAAACAAAGCCCGCATTAAATCATGACTCTGTTGTAAAAATTGGGCTCACTACAATTTGTAACTCAATTTCATAGTTTACACACTTTTTTTAATACTGATATTTATAAGATTCCTATAGCAGAAATATAATCTTTTTCTTAAGAAATGTGATTATTGTACTTGCTGAAAGTTGCTGCCTGTTTTTCCTCATAAGCTTACTTTTCTGAAAGGTCATATATTAATTTATTTATTTATCCATTTGCTTCTCTATACTATGGTTTAGGCACATTGTTAAGCCCTATAAAAGAATACTAAGAGGAATATGATATGGTTCTCCTAGCAAATATTTTTGGTCTGGTCAAAAAAAGGTTACTATAATATAATATAATAACTGCTTTATAAACAATGTAAACCAAATGATAGCAAAAACAAGCCAGAAAAACAGTTTTCCTGGAAACATCAAGGGACATTGTAAAGAGAAGGTAATATCTTAACTGGGTTTTAAAGAATGAACGCAATTTCACTTCACGGCATGAGAAAGGACATACCATGCAGATGGAACGGCCTATTTGAAAAGACCCAAAGCCTTGAAGAATCATGCTGTAGGTGTTGAATTGGCAGAATTTCAGTGTGTGTGTTGAGACGATTCTGAGATTCTGGAATAGACAAAAACTAGATTGCAATGTGAATTCTCTGAGTAATTATCTTTAGTGACCTACCAGATACAATCATAGCATCTATTTTCTCCTGAAACTCTCCTTATAAATGTCTCTCCTGTCTACTATTTTGACAGACGTAGGAGGGTAAATAAATTGGATTCATTTTGTAAAATGTTTTCATGAGTCTTAGCTTCCAATGCTATTGTAATTCTTTCAGGTTTATCATATTACTTGAGGTTAGTAGTATAGATAAATATGACTTCTCAAAAGGAAAATAAAATGGACCATTAAAAACTTAACACAAATTAGCTTTTCC
This sequence comes from Cheracebus regulus, assembly GCA_963574635.1. Classification (NCBI taxonomy): domain Eukaryota; kingdom Metazoa; phylum Chordata; class Mammalia; order Primates; family Pitheciidae; genus Cheracebus; species Cheracebus regulus. Next base: position 607 of record CAUYQU010089289.1, on the reverse strand, counting down.
AGTGTGATTGACAGCACACAGAGAGACCATAAGGGATTTTAGACATGAAGCAGGCCCATTTTAATGCAAATGAAAGGAATCAAAAGTGTTGCAGATATGGATTGCTATTCAGTCAGGGCAAACCTAACCAGAAAAGCGAAATAGACATTTTGGATAATCTAAGAGGCAGTATGAGGCTTTTAATGATAAAAACTGAGGAGGTCACTAAAGTGGTGATTTGCAAGTCCTAAAACTGAGTATTACTCAGTTATGACAGATGAGTCCCAGTCTCTTTCAGATTTAAGACTGGAGAGAAAGACACACTGCCTTCACTTTGGTTTACTATCAGGTAGCAGATAAGAGGTGCAAAAGGGTCACATCACATTAAGTTTAATAGAAGTGGATGTGGTTCACTGCTGCTATATTTATTTACTTATTCATTTAATTTTTGAGACAGAGTTTCACTCTTGTTGCCCAGGCTGCAGTGCAGTGATGGGATCTCGGCTCACTGCAACCTCTGCCTCTCAGGTTCAAGCCATTCTCCTCCCTCAGTCTCCTAAGTAGCTGGGACTACAGGCATGTGCCACCATGCCTAGTTAATTGTGTGTGTGTGTGTGTGTGTGTGTGT